>OMNW01034027.1:0-80453 GCA_900303245.1 Selene dorsalis
AAATGGCTTCATGCATTATTCAAAGATAAAAGCACACATAACATGTCAGGGGAGAAAGAATAATAAACTCCCTGCAGGAGGAGACCTAAGCGCAGCAGAGAAAGGCCGTCAGTTGTCTTGTGTGTGTGTGTGTCTGTGTGTGTGTGTACGTGTTCAAAGACAGCAGAAGATTGATGAGGCTGTCATCTTTGGTGGTATAATGGTATCATGGTAACAGTATAATAGTTTAATGTTGGAGTGGAGATGATTTGAGGTCGGAGGAAAAATGGCTGTCAGATGTGAATGTGATAATGTCCAACAGGTGTCCATTTCCTTTCATTAGATATTCATACCTTTGAAATTCATTAGTGTTAAATGAAGACCTCTTCTGTATAGAAACAGCTCTTTAAACCTAAATGTCCTGGAGAGCATTTCCTGAAATTGTACCTCTCAGTAGCAGGCAGACTGGACACTGTTACCACAGTAAACTCACAGTTATGATTGTGCTACTTATTCATCCTCTTATACTGAACTGACACCAGACTGGATGTGACTCATAATGCAAAGTGGTGTAATGAGCGAGCTAGCTGGTTAGCATTTGAATTTCTGTAGAAGAAAAGAAGTGACAGAAATAGTAGCAAAACAACAGTTAACACTGACCGTGCTTGTCATCGCTTGGAAACAGCTCCTGCTGTGTAAAGGGGTTTGATGATAAACTGTTGTTTGAATGCTCACATTGGCTATGTAGCAATAGCCTCATATAGCACCTTTAAAGGCCTTCAAAATAACAAATAAATGTCAAAGAATACATGGAAAGTGTGGCAGCTAACTCTCTATTTCATCATCTGCTTTCATATAAAACCCCTGGTTGGTGATGCTTCATGGTTCAATAAAAGCTCAGCATTTGTACAAGAAGGTGCAACTTATCAAGTTTCAGTGGTTGTTGGAGTTTTTGTGTGTAATGATGCTGGCACCACCGAAGGTGAAATTATGAAAAATGCCTGTGTAATTTGGTGAAATCGCGAGCATAAAAATCTCATTTAACGATATTAAATATCAGGGAAAACATCAGTTACTGGCAGCATCAATCCAAGAGTGCCAGTTAAATTATTCGAGTGCTATAATCATGCAATTCCAGTCAATGAGATGGAGCCTCTTTCTGACATACATCCAAATCACAGGTGAGAAAAATATTAGTTTTTTTTTTTTTTTTTTTACCCATGACATCAGCTGCCAAATGATACATGATATTCCATGACACAGTTCATCCCGCCAGTTGAAATCAGCCAGTGTGCCTTCTGGTTGTATGACGTTGTGGAAAGTATTAGTGCTGAGATGCTGCACTTCAGTTTCAATACATTTCAGTACAGAAATTGTCGGTTGTGAACGGTGGATGCCAACCCTTCTATTTATCTAAAATCCCATGTTTGGAATGAAAATTGCCGCAGTGCTACGGTCACCGTTGTCTCCTCTACCCTGTAAAGTCAGAAGTAGTTGTATTCCACTACCTCTTGTGTTTTCCATACACTCTCTAAGGCCAACTCCTTTTTTTTTTTTTGCCATGATGTGAAATCAAATTGCAAAAGTTTTTTTTTCCCTGTCTCGTTAAACAGGGTTCCTCGTTTAAGTTTCCAGCCTGTGTTCTCTCTGGGGTCTTTACCTGGTAAACAGCAGAAACATCTAAATCAGTGGAAAATGTGCCTCATGGTGTTGGGGAGCAGAGGTATTAAACATTACAACTACATCATCTGGAGACCCCCAGACTGAACAACAATGAAATGTGAAGTAAATATGGGACTAATGAGAGGGATGAGGGACTGATAAACAAAAGAAAGGGAGATTTTTGTGGTATTTAAAATGCAGACGCTGTACACAGTCAGAAGAAAGAAGAGCCACGGTGAATATTGGTGCGCTCACATTTCTGTGCTTCACCTATCTGATGTCTTAATAACACAAATGAATCCAAACAACCTTCCGATTTCCAGCACGGTTTTATCTTTGTTCAAGAGAAGCAGAAATTAGCATGCTGCACTCTCTCTGCGTGCGTGCATGTCACTGCATATTGCTGTGTACAAGTCTTGGTGCCTGGGAAGGTGGAGGAAAAGGATGTTGGGGAAAGCCCTGGTGAGGTGTTTCCTCATGGAATCCCCCTCCAAATGCTGCTTGCTCGTTGGAGTTTCCAGCCACTTAAGAGAAACACTGTTATTTTAACACACACACACACACACACACTAGTGCTGCTCAGTCACATGACTGCGCACATGAATGCAAACGCGCCAAACCATACACAACCTTTTTTTATGATGACCAAACAAGGTATTAATGTTCTCTAATATTCTCAATTTTGTCTTGGCTTGTACCAGCACTGGCTCAACACAGACCAGAAAAGTGTCTACGTAGACCAGACTGTTAAATTGTTTGCTCTCCACAGTAAAGCAGTGTGATAGGAGAAAACTGTGAAAATAAAAAAAAAAGAGTAACGGCCTCCTTATGTGTTTTACAGCCCCTGTTATAAGGTCACAGGCACAGAGCGGTCACGGCTCGGTAATAGTTGCATGGCTACGGTTGATTTCAAGGGTCTGATTGATGCTCTCCAATAATGATCTCCTTGTCCCATGCTGTGAGGTTCACTAATTGTTAAACAGACTGAAATATGGGTTTGTACTTTAGCAACGGCATGACGGGCTTTTGACCCAGAGCCATCTGTTAGTTTTAGCAAAAATGTAAGACTTGCCTGAGACCGTTTTCTTAAATTCGTATGTTTTTCTTTGTAAATATCACAGAAGCTCTTATACACACATGATTACATGGACACCAAAATAGACTATGTCTTTTCTAAGGGCCACTGCTTCTTCTTTCACTACCAGAAAGCGATGCTTTGACGAGCTATGAAAGAAATTTGATTGATCATGTATGTGGGTGGAAAGAAGAAAATGATGAATTCATCAAAGTGTTTTTGGTTGTCAACTTGTTGCTTCCTTGACGTGTGTGGGAAAATGTCAGGAAGTTAGGGTTAGGTCACCCTCATGCACCTGCCCAAGCACACACATACGCACACAAACAAACACAAAAACATAAAAATACACAGTTTTGTGCACAAGAATGTACAGTGATTAATGGCCATTCATACAGTCTTTAAGTACCTGATAAATGATGCTTTGAATAGGAATTAATGATCACATGCAAATGGCAATTTGCATGTGGAATGCCTCATGTGAGAATGAAGATATCTAGCTGTCAACAAACACCCTGGGTATTGTGGATGCTTTTGTCTTCCCCTGCTTGCCGTCTCGCTTCACAACGTCAGAAATAAAAAGAGAAATGCCACTCTCCAGCACAGATTTGCATGCAACAGCTTCAAAGTAAACATGTTTTCTAATTGTGTTCTACCTCCAAACCTGTCAGCGCTGCTCTGTTCACACATCCCCACAAGGACATTTATGCGACAGAGCTACCTGCACACTTAGCCCTGGTACAAACTCATGAAAAACACACGTAGATTACAATGGCAACCTGTGCTCCAAGATATACACATCTCTATCTTCACCAGTTTCTGGCACGGTCCTGCTGCCCTCTCTTTGTGCTCTAAACAACATCTTCCCGTCTTTAAAGAATGCCTCTGATGGGCCTCTTTGACATGCATTGTTTGTGCAGGAGAATTTAGACCCTCAGCCCCTGGCCTTGGCCCTCATCTGCAATCCAACTATAGGCAGGGTTGCCACTGTGACTAATGCCTCATAGACCTGCTGCTCTGAGTGTGTGCGTGGATGCATGTCTGTGCGTGTGCATGCGCGAGTGTGTGTGTCAGCGAAAGAGAGAAAGTGTGACTAATGCCCACAGAATGGTATTTATACATTAGGGGGCCATTAGTAGTTTAGGCTCCTGGGTGGAACAGCAGGGAGGGAGACAGGCATTGTCGTGGCCCCCGTCACCCCTATCATAGGCAGCTTCACACAGGCAGCGTTCCTGCGGCACACAGCCATTTTTAGGATGTTAGAGAAACAAACAACAGCTGCCTGTGCACTGGAAAATGTTAAATAAACATGCTATCTATCTGATCTATATGCACTTGCTCTCTAATTCAGATCTTAGCCTGATTCTGCATTGTTGATTTTACCTGAATGTTTGCTGTGGTAACTGTGAAACTTTTTTTTTTTTTCTAACATATTTTCATTTGCATATCTGTTGAAGTCGTATACATCTTGAAATGATAGATCTTTCTTGAAGGAAATAAATGGATAAAACCCTGAGGTGGTGTTCTACTGTGTACTTCTGTATTTTTTGCTGCCTCCCTCACTTCCCTCAGTGTCTCACGTCCTCAAGTTTCTGCTCCTGTACATCATGATAACACTGTAGATGTAAAGTAAATGTAAGTATCAGGGGTGAAGTGACTACTTTGTTTAATGCACTCTAGCTTCTTTACCCTCAGACTTTCTGAATTAGACTGTGTCAGGTATCTATGGATGGATGCTAATGTTAGCCAGATACTTACTTTTGCCTTAAGCAGTTTAGCTTTGTGAGCTAGTGTCAAACGTTCGTCATAAGTGAGAGTGTAGCTAATAGCTGCTAGTGTCAAACATCAGAAGTTATGATTCAGCTAACTAATGTTAGCTTTTTTCTAACTTCCCCTAAGCTGCTAAATCATGAGCAGTAAAATAATGCAGGATTAGATATAGGGGAGATACATTTTGGCACCAATATTGAGTTTATGTAATATGAATCCCCATCGACATGGCTGTGGTGCTTCAGTTAGCCTTTTACTTTTTTGATTTTACCTTATTAAGAAAAAAAAATGTCTGAGCAAGGCTACAGAAATTACAATTACTACAATTCGTGAACTTAGGTACAATTTGTGGGTACTTTTCTTGATTATTTCCACTTATGTTAGTTTATACTTTCACTCAACAACCTTTCAGGGAGAGAAATATTGTAGTTTACACTGTACAACGTTTATTTGACAGCTTGAGTTGAACAACTAAAACATCTCAGTTCACTGAAGCATGTGCTTGCATTACATTATTTTCCTCTTTCACCTCGGAGTCTCAATGTATTTGACCCCTGTAAATAATGAAGGGAGAGAATTTGGTCATGAATGTTGTCAACATTCACCTGCTGGACATATGTATATTGTAAAAAAGAATGAATCCAATGTATTTCAAATGAAGATATGCTAAAAAAATAAAAATAATAAAAAAAATACAAATACAAAACATTTCCACATTTACATGGGTAGATGTGTTTTTAAGTGGCTGACACTGACGCAACAGGTTCCAGTTCGGTTTTTGAAGATAAATAAACTTGCTTCTCTGTATTTCTTATGAATTTCTGTGTACACTTAGTTTGGGCCTTTTATAACAGTTACTTAACAGTTACCTAACAACTTAACATTAATTTATAACATGTTTACCCTCATTGTGCCATTATGCCATAATTCCATTATGACAAGACATTCCAGAATTGTCATTGCATCATATCAGAGAATCTTGAAGTCCCCTCTTGTCACTATTGTGGCTTAACACAGTCACAGTAGCGCGGTATTGATAGAGTAGGAGAGATACGTTTCATTCGGTCCAAGTTTAACTTCGACAGAGCGTTTTAAGATGTTTCGCTTGTGTTCCTGCATCTCAGAGGTGTGTTTTCTAGACCAATTACACATTTTCTGTAATGTCTTTAATCTGTATTTAACCCTGTCAATGGTAAAAGATGAAACTATTTCAACTTCAGAGTTCTCACTGCTCTAGTTTATATCAGTTGTGAAGATAAATTATGTTTCAATTAATCTAACACATTTTTATTTTCTCTGTACAGCATTCCGTTGCCGTTAGAAATATTGTGGGAAATGAGAGCAATAGCGTCCGCCGCTCTCTGGCAAGGTAAGGAAGTTCATAGAAACAGCTTTCCTTTTCTTAAGCTACATAGTCAACTTGATTAGCTTTCTTATTCAGTGTGCTGGATAATTTTACACAAAATGCTAAAAAGCAACTGTGTGTGTAAAGTGTGTCAAGATACAAGCATTTATCCTGGTCCTGTTGGTAGAGTTGTACTGTAGACACACGACCTGGAAAAATGACATTTTTCAGGAGTGTACATATAAACTGGATCTACTCAATATTATTTTTCTTTTATTTTTACTTTATCTTAATTATTCCCTTATGTTATACATAAACTTAGACTTGTGACCAATGTCACTAGTAAACTGGATGCTCTTAGTCTGTTAATGTATGTTGGTACATTTGCGCTGAATAATAGATAGGGCTTTAATATGTATGTGTGAATGTGTCTCACAATGTCTAAATATTGGGTTTTTGAAATGCATTGTCATTGGTGTTAAGTCAAATTATGTTTATCATTTGTTTTTATTATGCTTAAAATGTTTTTGTGGCTTACAAATTGCATATACAACATTGCAACCATATCCTACAATATGTTGTTTGGAGAATGCCAGTTTACACGCTAGAGGGTTTTTTCAGTAATGTTAAACCACAAATTTATTTGTATAGGAACAATGAAAATTGCTGTATTCAATAAATGTTTCACACATATATGTATACTATTAATGCAGTTGTTTAAGATACGAGTTGTGCTCATCCTGAAAAACATAAAATCTGTTCTAGTTAGTATAATGCTGAATTTGGCCCAGAGTCTTATATATTACAAAGTGATTTATTCCCCTAATTGATCGCAATATATGATACTAATAAAAACAAAAACAGAAAAACCAACTGTGGTCCTCTTTATCTCCAGAGTTGCCACTCCCATCGCGTCCCATGCAGTGGCAGATAATAAAAAAACTCCTTGGTGGTATCGGCTCTTTGGTCGGCCCTTGGTATGTTTGACTCTTTAGTTTACTTCATATTAAACAACTGTACACAGTAAAAAATAACATTGTTATCAACGATATGTTGTTTGGCATAGTTTATCCTAAATACTGTTTTCTTTGTTTTTTTTTTTTGTTTTCTTCCATACAGAAAACGGTAGATAATTCCAATAATGAGAAACAAAGGTAACACCACTTTTCCTGGCTACATATCTGTATTCTTTCAGTTCATTTGTTAGCTGGGACACAAAGTGTCTCAGAATTACATGAGATATGGAAATTAAAACTTTTATCCTGCCAGTGTTAATGCAAGACTGTATTTGCTCTTTGCCAGAAACTAATTTATCGATGCAAATGCTGCTCCAGCCAATCATTAAATTCAGTCAGATAACAATAATTGTTTCTCTCCTTTACCAGCGTCGCCCCTTCAGATAGAAAAACCGAAAAGAAACAAAGGCCAAAGTGGTGGGAAAGGAAGGTATGTGTGTTTGACACATAGTGAAGGGCTCAATGTGAACCTGTGAAGAGGTTTATTAATTTTTTTAGTGTTTCTTTGCATGATTTAACCACAGTGTTTGTTTACCCCAACAGAAAAAATGTAGGGTTTCACCGTTAACCCCAGAAAAGAGCCCAAACCAAAACAGGGATTTTGAATGTAAAAGTCAAAAGAAAGAGAGGGAAAAAACGAATGTTAGTAATGTTCCTCAAGTTCACCCTGAGAACCAGAACAAATTTACGCCGCCGTCCAACAAGACACGAAGACTTCAGCAGATCAGCTGTCTTGGGTAAGCACATCTGGATGTCCATACACACACAAGAAAACTAATCTAAGACACCTGAATCAAATCAAAGTCAGACAGTTAAAAGGAAATTAACATATAATTGAATAATGAATGATACTGACTGTTTGACTTGTTCTGTTTGTGTGTCAGATTCCCAAATCCAGCACAGATCTGTTATATGAACTCCTGCCTCCAAAGCCTCCTCACACTGGAGGACTTCATTGGAGACATCGTTAAGCAGGAGCAGATTTTGAGATTGAGCCCCAACGCTGCAATCCTTAGGTACAGCACCCTTCAGACAGAAGCTCTCATTTTGTAGCCTGAAAACCAAAGCGTTTAAAGTCAAGGACTATGCCTCTAACCCCTTCCTTTTCCTCTTTTCAGATCATTAGTAGACATTCAAAGATCCTACTTCAGCGAAGCCCTCGTTAAAGTCCGCCTCCTTTCCGCGCTCAAGAAGGCAGTGGCTCGTAATGACCCCGAATTTAATAATCTTGATCAGAAAGTGAGTAAACAAGTTTCATGGTTTGTTTGGTTGTTTTAAACCTCTTCCTGATAGCCTCTGCTTAAATGTTCAAACCCCTCTCTCCATTTGTGTGTATGCATATCTGCAGGATGCTCATGAGTTTTTGACATCCATGCTGAACCAGATCAGAGGATTGAACTTCGATCTGCAGGTGTTAGGTCTTAGCGTTGACCGGATCTATAGCTGTCCAGTGGAGAAGAACTTTGTATTTAAAATTCACAACATCAGGAAGTGCAAGGGGTAAACTAGGCAGTTCATTTTGGTGAACTGATCATTAACTACTGGTGAATATTCCCCTGACAGTTCTGCTACATTATAACCATATTATCTGTTCAATTTGCAGTTGCGGCACGGTATCTATTAGGGAGGAGGATTATACTAACCTGTCCCTGGACTTGATTTGTGGTTATGGAACTGTACAAGAGATGTTAGAAAATTATCTTAGGGTAAGAAACACCTCTCTATTCCCATTAGAAACCACTAATAACTTTTTTCAATCATGCTATCATTTCTTGCATTAGTATGTGTATGGATATGTAAATGTTTATTGTTGTAGAAGTGAAGTAATGTTGGTTTGGTGCTGTTCTGTAGGAGAAAGAATTGCAGTACAACTGTCAGTGTGGTGCTACAAAATCAGGCCAGCACTCATCATTTGTTAATCTTCCAAGGTAAGTGACATTAAATCCATCACATTCCACCAAACTCATGGCTGTAGTGCACAATAATGGTACTGGTTTGCCCATTGGTATGAGTAACTATGAAATGTTTATGGTGAAAAATACCAATAGTACTATTTTATTTATAATTATTTAACACCACATTAATCTGTCTCTGTCACCTGGTGCTCATGTCTCTGTGTGTCCGTCCATCCACAGAGTGCTGGTTTTACACCTCAAGCGGTTTAGCTTAACATCAGACTTTCGGCTCATGAAGAACCATGACTCTGTGACCCTGTCCAGAGAGTTGGTCGTGCCCTCTAATCTGGTACAGAAACACTAAATGACCTGATAACAAACACTGCCAGCACACTGGGTTTATATGCGTAAATGTTTGGACATGTGTGGACTAACTCTGATAAATTGTGTTTCTTCACAGGGTGGTGGTTGCTACAGTTTGGTCAGCACCATCAACCACATTGGTTACACTGCAACATCAGGTATGATAATATGTTCTTTTCCTTAAAGTCACACAGAATCTAGGTAACAATCATACCTTCATAACACCCAAGGAAACCCACTTAACAATGTTTGTCCTCCCACTAGGACATTACATCTGTGATGCAGTGGATCCTGATGTGGGACAAACCGACGTAATCGACCGCTGGTTCACGTATAGCGATGATTTAGTTACCGTAACAACTGGTGCCTCTGTTTGTCGCCGGCGAAAAAACACATCCTACGTTTTATTTTACAAAAGACACGTAAGTCAACTGTCTCATCACATGAGATGATGCAACAGAGACAAAATTACAAATTACATTTGAGAAGAAAGATTTAGAAATTTACTTGTATTCTTTTTCCTGTGTGTTTCTGTTCTCAGGACTAGACAGCTGGACGCTGAAAACCATGAGCACCTATTTGACCCAATAAAACGATAAGATTCTGCAGCTCAGCATGTGACAGACTGCACTGTGGAGGTGATGTCCGGTTGGTGAGTAGAACCACAAATGGATCCGAGTCACTGTCTACAGCTTTCTTTGAGAGTTGCTTGAGTGTGGACTCCCTTTGGGGCTCGTCCGTTCGGCTGCATCGTGTAAACTCGACGTCACATTTCTTTAGAAACCTCTGCCACTGTCACTTATCAAAGCGTATGGAAGGCCATGTCTGGTGTCCCCGTTACAACACAGTTTGACGACTTATTTGCTGATAATGCCATTTCAGGAATGGCATTGTTATCTATGAAACGGTATTTTGCTCTGAGATGAAACACGCCAATTCTGACTTCATGCCGTGGTGCTGTTGGCACATCATCCACTACCGCCGGCTCTTCACTTTATCGTGTTTTTTGCGTGTGCCATATGTCCTTATCAGTGTCTCAGTGTCTTTCTTAATCGTTGGCCTGGAAGACTGGCTCTTCTCGCCCTCTTTGCACTTTTCAGTGCTGAGACAGCTGTCGTTTATCCTTTGCACCATGTCCGTTCTCAAAGTTTGGTGCTGCTTTTGTTCTGGTTCTGTTCAGTTCTAGCTTCGTGAAGTAAATGGCACGTGCCATTTCACTGATAATTGATTCACGTGTTGTTGTTCTCATTCAAATCTTGCGAGTCCACATTTGTAGCTCTCCATTCTTTTTCCTTGGTGACAACATCAAGTTGTCCCCGCCGGTCTGTTCACTGCTGTGCTGCAACTGTCTTCTCGGGATTTATCAGTCATTCATATCTTTCATTTACATCAGATAAGAGGCACTTTTCCTTTCACTGTGACACTCAGCTTGCATGTGTGTAAACAGTGAGTTGGCTGCTGACTGTAGCCTTTCAGTCCAAACGTTCTCCTCCTTATTTTTGGCTTTTTTTCTCGTTACTTTGATACCAGACCTGCCTTCGAGGTTTACTTTAGCACCGATGTCCAGTCTCACAGCGTCTACTGTTCCATTTACCAGTTCCATTCATCTTTGCTCGTGACATTATCTTTTGACTTTTTTCGGGTTGTTTTGGCTCATTTTCACAATCCACAGTGCCAACAAAGAACGCATCACCAAATTTGGGATCCTTCGCTAAATTCACAGATTATCTTCGCTTCCCCCTCTATGAACATTTTCACTTGCTTTTGGAACATCTCACCTTCATATCTTCACGGCTGCCCCCAGTGTCAGCTTCGTTTCCTGGAGTAATCTTTCTATGACCTTCGTGTTCCCGACAACAAAAACTTGTTGTTGTCCCTGATCAAGCAATATTTGACTTTTCGCTATCATCCGGACTGCCGAATATTGATGCGTTCAGAACTTCTTTGGCCTGTGGCCCTGTAGTTGTTAGCAGCAGTGCTTCCTTCCTTGAATCTGGCTCCATCTCCAGTCCTGTTGCTGTAACATACAGGTGAAACTTGTTAATTCGTCAATTCTTGTCAACATTCCCCGTTAGTTTCAGACTCTTTGGTGGTTTCAAATCCATATCATCTTGTTCAATTTTCTCATGGTAACTTGTTATGTTTGTGTTTGTAAGGATGAGGCATGCTGTACTTTATTTATCTCGATGTACTTTATTTCTCTTGCTGTACTTTCCTTCTCCCGCTGTACTTTCTTTCTCGCTGTATTTTCTTTATCTTGCCGTATTTTCTTTTCTCCTATTTCTTTTTCTTCTTCTTTGTCACCTATATCTAGGTGCATTCTTCCTATTTCTCCATACTCTACGTTCTTAATAGTTCACTGACTACTGTTGGTGAAGTACTGCTATTGCCGCCTCTTGATCAGAATAACATCCAAACATAACAAGCACGTCCAGGAGAAGGACCACCATCCCCTAGGAGGAGGGGCCCCCCAGAGAGCCTGGTTCCTCCCAAGGTTTCTCCCTCTTACAGGAAGTTTTTCCTTGCCACTGTCGCTAAAAATGCACAAATCACAGCTCCTTTGAGCGGTGATTCAAATTGGATTTTAGGTTTAGGTGCATGGCTTGCTCTCTGGGGGAAAGAACAATGTGAACATCTGTCACATCTTCGCCACTTTAAATAGCTCTCTGTGGCAGCCATTTTAACATTAGGAAGGCAAGAGCTTCTGCTTTCTGGTGAATATGCTATTTGTTAGCAAGTAGTAATTACAAAACATCATCCTTTTTGCTGTAGCTGCATATTTATATTGGTACGGTGTATGTTAGACGCTACAGTGGTATCAGAAAGTAAATCGAAAAAAAAACATTTGATATATATTCACTGTACCTTGTATTAATGAATTGTAATTTTTAAGTTAAATAAAAAGAAAAAAAGTTTGCAAGCTCTGTGTGTTACCAGTCTTGTCTTTAAATGTCTTTTACATTCTGGTTTGAGTTTCTTTCATTTTATCTATGAGCTATTTATAGTCTATTCAATCTACTACTACTCTGGATGCTGACTGAACTAAAGTCTAAAGTTATGTTTAATTCACTTGTTTTAGGGACACTGATTATCTGAGAAGTACTTTTTGACTCATTAATAGAAGAGTGTACGTTCCAGTGGCCCGTTCATGTAATGGTAGACAATATACATATTTAACTGTGTAATTTCAAAGCTTCTTATGAAGAATTAGAGATGGTTCTTGTGAACAGCTGCACGCTGTAATGTATATTTACCTATAGGTATTTATATCACCATGACTGTGTTCAGACAGGTATCATGGGTTGCACTCTCTTTCCATAATGTTTTCAAAGTCTAGACTAGTCCAGACAAGGAAAACAATACCTTTCAATGAAGGAAAGGTCATGTATTCACAAAATGTACCCCAAATGTAGTGGATTCAGATTAAGCTGCAAAAGACACTGTTGCTGGCTCCACATTTTTGTGTTTTACTTCCAGTGTACAAAAATATCTGCAGGACAAACAAGATATAAAACTCATGAATTCATAATCACTGAGGTACAAAATAAGAGGATTCATAAGACCTGCCCTTGTGAAATTAAACTCTTTAATTTAGTACTGGACCAGTGTTAACCATCACTGTGGACACTGGCTCTAATTTTGACATTTGGTTAAACTTTGCAACGGCATGAAAGGATTTCTCAGAGCATAAATGGTCAAGTGTTTTGGTTATTTTGTGTCATGCACAGTGAGGTAGTACACCAAAGTCAAGGTTTGTCCTTCATTTGGTGGTGTTGGAAGACCCAGCGTGTGTGTATGTGTGTGTGTCAGAGAATCTGTAACGAAAGGTGTAAAAATACCATGCCGCTCCAAGATAAACCCTGTGTCCCACGGTCTGACATTTACAGAGGCCTGGAGCGTGGGAGTATGTGAGGGGTTGCCTTGCAATGTGCACACTGTATGTGTGTGTATGTGTATGTGTGTGTGTGTATGTGTGTGTGTATGAGGTTTCCCTCTACCTAAGAGAAAAGCTCCATTGATGTAAGATGGTGCTCCTGTCCATGTCAAGTGGTGACCAGGGTCAGAAGGAAACTCTGGGATTTTCCACAGGTACACAGTTGTGTATGTGTGTGTTTGCATGTTCCCCCATGTTTGAATAGAACGCTATGACGTTTTAAAGTGTGTGATTCATGCGCAATTGAAGGGGGAAATCTGTTTTCATGCAGCAGGGCTTCATGAAGGGGACGGACTCCCCTCCGGAGGCCCATGGGTTGGAGAGGGAGGTATCAGAGTCACAATGGTTCAAATGCACATGCACAGGCTGATCTGAGGCCTTTTAAAACACCCTCATGCAAAACATAATTATATGTGAAATATGTAAGAAACCTGTGTAAAGAAGAATTGATCAGATACTCACGAAGGAGCCAGTAGCCTTTGTTGTTGGTGTGCCTCTGATGTGTGCAGCCAAGAGTTGGGACGAGTGATATATACGCTCAGACAGATATAAAACAGGTATAGTAATGTAATAACAGCCTGGACTCCATCTCCATTTACTGGTACATAAACTACAAAAAAATCATAATGCTGTGCATGTAATTACATAATGCATCTCAAGTGCCACTGTTAGTGTTATAATGATAGTCTACAGAAATATGAGATATGGTTTGCTCCAAAGTGCTCTGTACATTGTATGATAACTATAGGTTCTCATTTGACATTTTGACACTTGTGCATCATCATCATCATCATCAGCTATTTTTAATCTATAAAATCCTATCATTCTATCTATCAAATCATTTTTAGCAGAAAGGACTTTTGTGTCCAGATGCTTGAATTCATTTAAGGCAATACGCTGTATGCTCATTACAACAGTGGCTGTAAACAGGCAGTGATTTCAAACATGGCCACTTGAAAACACAAATCTTAATTTCTGTTCATTTCCGTGTTTAATTGTCTGCACCGTCGCTTCTTCAGACGGAGACTGAACCTTTTACATAGAAAATTTGCATGTGGCTTGAGGTCATTTAAAAGAGAGAAAAAGGCTTTGAAAAATCTAAGCTGTTCTTTCTACCAGACTGCTGTGTTTGACATTTCCATGTCCAACACAAACAGCCTTTAACCATCAGCCTTTGCTCCAGCCCTGTCACCCTTTCCAGCAGGCCCCCGCCAGAGACCTGTCAGGTCAATAAAATATGACCTTTGGCAGTGTACATCTGATAAAGTTCCTCACTTTACGTGGTGACAGCCTGTATTGGAGTAATTTACTGGGCTTCAATAAAGGAGCACTCAGCTCCTTTTGCCTCCTCTGGCTCAGTGGTTTGTGACAGGCAAGTGGAGGAGCGGCCCAGTCAGTGACCCGCCATGGTTGATGTTCATCACAATGACACTGACCTACTTAACTGCCATCTCCTCTTGGATGTCAAAGAAATCACCGACTGACATTTGTAGAAAAGCTTGGTCAATATTAGTCAGGCATGACAAATAACCTGTGCTCTGTCTGATAACAGCAGCTACTCACTGAATAAAAGACAGAAGAGAAGAATGACTCTTTAGTGAGTAGCACCCATTTCTTATCCTGCATCTCATTGGTGTTGTCTTTCAGTAGGTAGGTTAATTTGCTTACTAAGTGTGCTCAGAGCGTACACACATGCCTAAGTAGAGGCCATCAAAGCTAATGTCTCAACTTGAATTAGACACAGATTGATGGTGGTGAGGCAAAGAAGGCTCCTCCGCCACGTTCTTAGTAAGAGGCAAATGCGGGAGGCAGTGACCCGGAGCAAAGGTCTCATCAGTGCCTGTCCCTGTCTGAGGCCCCTCCGCCTGTCAAAGTCACATTTTAATCGCAAACATAATTTGAATTTACACTAATGAATACAAATGACTCCCAGGACTCCACAAGCTGAGAGTAATAAATTATTATCGCTGCTAACAATCGCATTTCTGAAGCCCTTTTTCAATTAGCTGCCCCTGTGGAGATGATCATGGAGGGCTCGCTCAAATGAAGATAAACGACACCCCTTGCAATGCCGTGCGTCTGCTCCTCTGATTTAATGGCTTTCTAATTCAGGAACATCTTCGACGTGACGAGGTGTGAGCCTTTTCTTTTTTTCTGTCTCCGAGCAGAGCTGTGATGAGAAAGTCACTTAATTGAAAGCAGGTGTTAATCAACCTTGCTCTGATGTGGCGCCTGATTTAGGAGGGAGTTTGACAAAGAGAAGATCGTCCTTGCCACTCAGTGACACAGAGCATTCAGTTCACACAGAGGGCTTTTTTGTTGCACCAGGCAGGTTTTTTTTTTTTGGTTTAGTCCATTTAGCTCCATTTCTGCAAATATACCATCATCTCTGACACAGGATTAACATCTGACAAGTTGATCTAAAAGGCAGCATTCAGGATTCAAGCAGATATAGATCTATCATGTTGTCAAATTTAGCATATTTTACAACGTATTGGTTTATTTTTGGGTACCACAGTAACCTTTAAAATAAAAATGACTTGTAATTTTTTAGAATTTCTTATGGCACTGTTGTTCTCCCCAGTAAAGAGCACCAGTAAAACCAATGTTTATGCCCATTGACAGGTGCTCATTTACTCTGGCTGCTTGGAGAGGTCACATGATAATTACAGAGAATTATGGTTGTGGAAAAAGGCCTTTCCTTCTTTTGGTTCTGTTGGGCTCAGTGCTGCTCCAGAGCATACAGACCAAACACCTAAAGTACAATACTACTAAACTCCCTGGCCTATGATAGGGATAAATACACAACTCTCTTGATTTTTGCCTCTGGTGTAGTTGTGTCATTAGAATGAGTCAACGTCTTTAAGCTCCATAATGTTCTCTATTGCATCCATCCCCTGCAATATTATCTGCACTGAAACCCTCAGTTTGTTGCAATTATTATTATGTTGGATTTACTCTCTTGACATATCACATTTATATTGTAAAACACAATAATTACAGATGCTATAATGTGTTGTAATGTGGTGTAGTTTGTCTTGTGTTGAATGTTACTGCCAGATTTAGTCAAACACAATGGAACACATTCTCAAGAAATGGCATAAATTCACGGGATAGCTAACACTTCCAGAAAATTAAAATCCTTCTTCACAAAGCACCACTGGATGTAATTCCAGACCCTGCTTACAGCTCACCACAGAAAACCCAGCTCACCCTTTACATAACCAACTTCAGATAATTACAAGTGAACATACGAGAGGAGGCCGTAATCATAATCGGCTTCCTTTGACAAGTCTGAGGTTTTCGAGAGTCTGGAAAGCCACATAAGTGACATTCTGCTCGGAGAGGGGATGAATGGCTCTCTGTGTCTCTGTCAGTGGGCTGTCATCATCGAGGAGCCTATGGGGTCGACTTACAAAGGGCACAATCAACAACAACTCAGAAAAACACATTAATGCACGTTTATTTTATTGCTTGAAACTCAATTAAATACCACATTCTGGAGGACAGAGACGGCTCAGTTCAGTGTCCATTCAGTATCTGTAGCGCAATGGGTGTTTCGGGCTCTTTCACTGTGTCTGTGACATTGTGGTATTTGCTGACTACCACTGTGTGCCGTACACAGGTGGATCAACATTACGTCCTCCCTGCCATCATTCGCACTAGTCTCATAGCAGAACTTTTTGGCTTCAGAGGGCAGCGCCAAGAGCCCCGGAGAACAAGTGAACGCTTCCTGTCCTGCACCAAAATAACACACAGACCAAGGTAGAGACTACAGATGAGACTACATATTCTAATAACACAAATAAAATGAAAGCCTGACTTGTCTGATGCTTATGTGAACAATTGCTAAAATGTACCTTGGTGTTCAATGTAACCACAGAAATTGCAGGTACAAAGCTGCACTTCCTTGCATTTCCCTAATTCTGGAAATTTCACAATTACAGTGAATTAGACTCTTTTTAAAATCTGTTTTTTACATTTTTCACACTTTTCTATTCAAAAACCCATTAGCGAAAAAGTGCTTAGATCTAATTGATTTAATTTGGATGCAATAATTCTGGTGTGTTATATATTCGTGTGCAATTTTGTCCTTTACAAAAAACTGAAGTAAATATACTTTATTTCTCAATTAAGAGCAATCAAAAACACATGCACCTTTATATATTTGACCCTGACATGTAAGGGCAGTTTTTCTTAAGCCATGAGGCCTTTGCTGTTCCAAACCTACCTTATCTTCCAGCTTCCATGAATACTCTGTGGTCACTGATCGTTCTCCTTTTATCAGCTCAAGTTTAATCTTGCCGGTTCATCAGCAAACACGAGCTGGAAGAATTCATCCCTGTGTTTTTCTCAGAATCCAAATGGTCTATGACGGGGCCTATTTTGCAAGCATCCTGCAGGGTAATAATTCTCAGCCCTCTTGAGCATAGCCGCAGTGGTGGAGTCATACTTCTTCAACCCTCAAAGACCTTTTCAGGGGGAATCATTAACACACGGTGTGAGCCCAAACCTTATCTTAACCCACAGAACTTTAATCTCAAATTCTGGTCAAGATCCCAAAGTCTCTAAAATGCCAGGGCGAAATGCAGGAAATG
This sequence comes from Selene dorsalis, assembly GCA_900303245.1. Classification (NCBI taxonomy): domain Eukaryota; kingdom Metazoa; phylum Chordata; class Actinopteri; order Carangiformes; family Carangidae; genus Selene; species Selene dorsalis. The sequence continues at coordinate 17,635 of OMNW01034027.1, forward strand.
TGCATTAAGTGATGCATGAGACCATTCAGAATTTTTTCCATCATATCTAATGTCTCAGCCAAATGAATGTGTGTGTTTCTCACTGAGGAACTGAAACAAGCAGATGAATGAATTCTGTACCGTACGTGTATGTGTCGTTCTGTGTGAGAAAAACAATTTAATACGACTTTAAATTTATTCAGCTGAACAAAACACTATCAAGCTGGTTAGAGCTTTATCAGACACGCAAAATAATACAGAATGAAACAGAGGTTCAAAAACTCGCAGTTGCCTGTTCAAGGTGAAATCTGACAGGAGGGGACAGGAAATAGTGAAGGAGGATGGGATGAACACTTGGAGGGGGTGGTGGTGGTGGGCAGGTGTATGTGTGCATGTGCGTGTGTGGAGTGGCAGCACATAATTTGTGAGCTATTTTTAATCAGTACACAGAGAAAAAGAAAGCAGGCCTGTGTCTGTGTTGCGGTGTGAGCCCAGCGGAGAGCTCGAGGATTTACTGAGAGCGTATGAGCTCATTTCTGCACGTCCCTCTGGCCTTTAAATCACACTCTCTGACTGAGCAGCGTTCTGTTAATGACTTTACCACCAACTTTGCTCCCTGCTCTCTACACCTCTCTGTTTACCACATTGTCGGCCTCTGCATACACACTCCATAGAAGATATTCCACCACGATGCTCATACTCCAGCTGCATGTCTGGCCCAAATGATTTTCAATAATCGTTTCCTTTCCTGCTTTTCAGTATCGCCTCTGAGTTACGGAGTCAGTGAGTAATTCTCCCCTTGTCTTGTGCTCTGAAATTGAGGACAACTGTTTAATAAAATGATACAACCGCAAGTGGGAATGGACCTTGAATCACCACGTTGCTGTCGTTCCTGCCATAACTTACAGCAATAACAAGGTCTGGGTTGGGGAGCAATGGGAAAGAGGAGGGTGGAGGCTGGGTGACTGTGTGTTTGTGAGTGTGCGTGATTGGGGCAGCTGCAGAGATAGTGCACAAGGGCAGTGGGAGTAGCCGGAGAGAGCAGAGAGAAAGTGAGGGGAGTAAATCTGCTCGGCGGCTTCCCCCTGGCATCAGGTTTATATGTGTGTGGAGCGTGCAGTGTGTTTCCAGGGGTTTCCATGCTGTCACAAAGACCCCTGTGAGACCAGCTTATTTACCCTGCAGTAAAACCCGAGAGGGAGTATACCCTGCAGTAAAAGTGGAGAGGGGGCTCAGTGGAATTAGATTTAGGGCCGCCTCCGGCTCTCTGTTCTGTGTGTGCCGTCAGGGAAAACCCACTCTGCTGCTCTTGTTCCGTTCAACTTGATTTATGTTGTGATTAGAGTCAAAGGGTAAAAGGTGTTGTGTAACGGACAAACAACTTTCAGAATAGTTTTTAATTAAAGAGAGGTATAACATTGTTCTCAGTTACTGGTTACATAGTGGCTGGTACAGTGACGAGATATTAATTTAGCATAAATAAGCTGTTGTGCAATTAAGGGTTATTACATTTCACAATGCTATTGCATAAGCACTTGCTTGACTGTACAAGGTGCGTTTTCACAGATGAATGCAAAATGTGCTTTTGTTTGTTCTTTCAAGAATAATCATTTTCCAATAGCATCTCAACAAGAACACAAACTTGCACGTAACAAACCTTGAGTGTTACACCGATATCACTGGAAACCATCCGACCAGCACTGACTGAAAAGATGTTGCATACACAGTAGAGAGGCTGATGGCTCTGCATAGCCATCCACATGGCAAAGTTACAGTACTGCATATGTCTTACCAACATGCTCCAAACAGCTTGGAAAATGTCATCGGGTAAGAGGTTGACATTCTGACTCTCCCCACCTCGTGGAGAGTATTGCTTTGTTACATTCCACATTTCGATCATGTTCAAGTCATTCAGCAGTCAAACTCCAGGCTCAGACTTCTGTATTTAAAGAGTCTACATGCAATAAGAGAGCTGGTGTGTGTGTGTGTGATAGCAGCTAAAAGAACAAAGCTTACGAGCAGTTACATCCAAAGGTTGAGGTTCAGACCAGCAGCTATAAATCGTCTTCGCTCTGTGACTTGAAGATGCAGCTCTTGTACATCATATACATCTAGAGTGGCAAAATGGAAAGTTTGTAAACCTTGTCATATTTTTTGCATTTTTGGCTGAGTTTGTATTAAAATATGCTATGGAATACAGATAAAGGATGTTTGTCACATAACAAATTACACCTAAAAGCTCAGCAACTCATTATTCAAATGACATTTAAATCGGTTTTGCACATTTTTACAAAAGAAACTGAGTACTTAGTGTTCACGCCTTGTCCAAATTTTTTTTTTTTTAGAAAAGAGTGAATTGAAAATTTATGAGTTTATCCAAAACTTTGTTATGTTGAATCATTCTTTATCTGTATTAGGATGTGCAAGTTGTGATTGTGTGGTTGTAAGACTTTCATTGTGATACCGCTGTGTATAAAATGGGCCCACAAAATAAAAGATAAAAATAAAAAACAAAGAAAGAAAGAAAGAAAGATTGACAGGCGGTGTTGTTTTTGAAATTACAATTGAACTAAAAGGTGAGTAAAGTAATCCTCTTCTGATTTGGATTAACCAAACATCCACCTGAAACCACAAACAGACTGAAAGCTGTGCATTCGTACTAACCACCATCGGGTGCTCTCAAATCAGTTTCTTGCTCTCCTTCCCCAACCGCTTGTGACAAGTGGCTGAGGGGGGTCGATGTGGAGCAAGAAGTATGAGTCATTCCAAGGCACTTGATTCTTTTCATTTCCTTAGATGATGAACTGAAAAATCAATAATGTTCTTTTGCTAATGCCCTTTTCTCCAGGGTAGAAATGCACTTAATGAAATGATCAAACAATGCTTACTGAAATACTACTCATCACAGATTTCAAACAGATACTAACTTTGGTATGATGACCTTACACTTGTGCACTTTGATGACATTAGTGACATTGCTGCCTGATAAAAGATGTTGAATATTACCAGATTTTAAATTCCATGCAATATGACTGTTCAAAAATAAACACGATATGCAAATTAAAGGGCATGAAGGAAAAAAAAAATCCAACAGGATACATTCAAATGTTAACACACACAAAAAAAACAAGATGCTAAGAATAGAAGGCAAATCACTAAGCCTGAAAAGGCAAAACAACCTCAGTGATCTAAATTAAATTGACATAATCACAGCACCGAGAGCACATATAAGAAAACAAAGATGAAATATTTTTAACTAACCAAGAGGCCTCAACACAAAGTATCAAAACAAACAAGTACAAGTTTCATATTACAGCTAATTAAACCAACTACAGCCAAAGAAAAAGGTATCACCAGTCTGTGCCGTGGTACACTGCACATACACAGCCTGTGCTTTACAGGCAGGTGAAGTGGAAGTGGAAACATTCAAACTACTTTGTGGTCTCGAGGACTTTCCGGTTGCCATTGGTTTCCATGAAGCTGTAAAATGCCCTGTAAAACCTCCAACCAGACTTTGTAGCAGAAGAGGTATTGTTCCTGAAATGAGACAGACAAAGGCCGGATCTAGCTTTTGGGAACTGCCTCTTTTTTTTTTAAAAGCTTGAACTTTGAACTTTGACACTGACCTTGGTTTGTATCATCCCATGCCGCTGAAGTCTCATCTCTTTTACGATGTCACTCACATTAATCTAAAGACAGGGAGAGAAGGTTGTGAGGAGCAACCACAACATGTGTGAACAAGTCTTTGGCTATAGTTTATTTTTAATGATATTTGTTAATGAATTGAACAGACTCTCTGGACTAAGAGTTTACAGTCTTTCTAGCAGCTCTGCGTAAGACTTTGAGCTAACTAACATCAACGTGCGAACAACGACAATGCTAATATGTTGAAGTTTAGTAGGTAAAATCTTTACCGTATTTGTCTGGTGCATTAGCATGCTAGCATTTAGCTGTATGAGACTTTGAGCTTAATACTAACATCAATGAGCTTACAATATCAGTGCTAATATGTTGATGTTTAATGATCTCAGTTTAGCACATTAGCATGTTAGGTTTTAGCTAACATGCTAAATCCTAACATGCTAATATGTTGAAGTTTAGTTCACCATCTCGGTACCATCTCATGTAGCTCGGACTTTGAGCTGCATTTCATCCAGGGGGGAATATTTGAGAGAAACTTCATAGCAATCCATCCTCAAAAGTTAAAAAAAAGTCAATTTACTGTCAGAAAGGATCGCCAAAGTCAGAAAATGTCACGGTTGTCATCCTAATGAGCCAATTCTGCCATACCTCAAATCATAACATTTGCATGACTAAAAATACAAATATGGTACAATAAAGTAACCATTAAACAAACTAGCTTCTACTCACAGGTAAATCGTTTTCAATGAGACTGAGGATGATGTCAGTGCAGATGAGAACCCCCGTGCGTCCGATGCCGGCGCTGCAGTGAACGGTGAGTGGCCCCTTGTGGTGCACTGCTCTCAGGTAGCGGATGAAGCGAACCAGCTGCTCAGAGCACTGTGGCACACCGTGGTCAGGCCAGTGTGTGAACTTCAGGTGACGGACAAAACGTGTCTCTCCAGTCTGCAATCACAGCGAGTTGAATCATTGCATATAGAGTTCAGGGTAAACCAACGTCATCAATGTGACTGACAGACGGGTACTCCTCTCTCACCTCTGTGTCCACCATGCGGATGATCTTAATGTGAAAGTACTCCAGGTACTGCTGGTTCTCCAGGTGAAGCTTGTACCTGCCTGTGTCCAAGGGCACGCCCAGCTTCACTGGCCAGTACTTGTGACATTTGATCCTCCCCCTCTCCACTTCCTGGGTCATCATGGCAATGATGTCAGATTTATTTTCCCAGATCATCTGCCAAAAAGCTGACACTGTGGAGGGCAGAGGGCCCTGGCAGGAGATGTAAAAGAACTCTTCATCGCCAACTTGCATGCGGATGTAGCTGGCGTTGATGTAGTCCTGGTTCTCTCCAATGGCAACACGTGTTTGGTCATCTATAGGGGGAAAAAAAGAGAAGACACCCTAAACCTCTTGTGTTTTTATGTGAGAGTGCGTCACTGCATGAGTGACATCCCTTAAATTTTCCCCATGTTTCATAAATCCATTGATTTCTTGATTATAAACAACAAACACTCCTCCCTTGCTGTTTTGCCTAAAGCACATCAGCCAAGAGTACAGTAAATAAGGCCGAGTAAACATCTCTGAGGTCTGGAGTTGTGCTCAACAAACCAGTGCTGTGAAGAAGTTTGTTGGTGATGAGAGGGGTGATAGACCGAAAGCAGTTAGGAATGTTTTTTTGGTCCCCCCCCCCACCTCCTGCTTTTGAGGTCAAAAAAGCCACATACTGGAAATCTGGCTATGCTAAATAGAAAAGTTACAGGCTACAAGCAACAGATCAGATCGGCACATACCATGCCCCTTTTTTTTCTGGACCACTTGCACAAACAGCAGTTGTTAATAGGCTGCAGCCAACAGGGCATATGGTGAGGTGCAGTGATAATCCACTGGGGGTCACTATCCTTTTCATCGCACTCATTCATCTCAACTCTGACTCCTTTCACCCAAACAGACTCTGGGGGCTGGAGACTTAAATACCTCTCCTTGCGTGCATATGTGTGAGTGTTTCCCTGCTTGTTTTGGTCAATATCATTAATGTTAACCACAATTCAAGCATTACATCATACTGAAATTCATTCTGATGAGAGATCTTGTAACATTATTAGTTCCTGCTTCATTTATTAAAATCATAAATCCCAGATAATTACAAGGTTGATAACATTTACATCTACTTCATTATCACATACTTGGCTGAGTCCAAGTATTTAGGTGCAGCACCAGTGAAATACTGATACTAATGTGAGAAGTGATTTGCTGCGCAGTAATGACTTTAAGTGTTGTAAACAAATATCTTCACCCCCTTCAGTAAAGGCCTTACAGTCATCCTGAACTGAGCCTCTAAGAGAAGTGATAACAAACAGACTCTCTTATAAACGTCAAGTTTGTGGCTATCCAGCTTTTACAAGCTTGAGCCCACCAGTAATAAAAACTGGGAAACACTGGGGTTTGAAAAAATGGAGAAAGTAGCAGTAGTTAAGATTCCTCCTCCAGACTTACAGGGCAGGATGTCTCTGTAGCGGTTCTTCTCTCTGTTTTCAGGGGCTTTTCCCACCAGACAGTTGTCAGAGGGCTTCAGATGCTCCAGAGCCTGAAATCAGCAGTATGGTGTAATCACTATATAACACAGTGCAGCTGGATCACAGGATCTCTCCATAAGAATTATCTACTTCCACGTTTTAATCATGACTGAGTGTCTATGTGTGTGTGTTTTTGTTGTTTTTCTTTCAGTTTGTCATAAATTCCTCTGTATTGGATTTTACATAATGATCAATGTCGTGAACGGTTTAATGGCAAATTTATCGGTCAATGTGTAATTTTACCCTTAGTTAAGGCAGTTTTACAGCTATGAATTACACCAACTGTTAAATGTGCGCATTAACTGGCTTGATATGAATGACATGCAGTACACACCATAAACTCTTTGACCAGTTCCTGCTGGTCCAGTTGATGCTGCAGAATCTGGATCAGAGCCTTGACCCTGGAGCCTGAATACTGACTGGTCTTTGCCGGGCTAATGAGAGCTAAACTGGCCAGTTCCTCCTCTGATACTATGGGTGGGCCTGAGGAAACAAAAGCATAAAAGAGAGGGATATGGTTTGTTTGTGTGGCTCAGCTTCGATGTAATTTTTCACTCTATAGCATAAAAGGCAGTGGGATAGAAACCTGTTTGGGGTGAGTTCCTTTCCTGATTGGTGACATCAAATACATCATCGTCTTCTTCTTCACTGCTCCAGCTGTCTGACTGCGTTTTCCGGATGTCTTTGCAGGACTGGTCCAAAAGTTTGGTCACAATTTGTTTCCTGGGGGAGTCAGGGGGCAGGGGGGAGACCAGACCATTTTTACTCTTCGGTAGGAGGGGATGAAATCATGCAAGGCTGAGCTTCCTTTCCCTGCGACCTTTCCACCTAAAATACAGTATAGACAAGAGGCTAAAATAACTCTTTACTTCTACTATACACCTTTTGTTTTGTAGCTACAGAGAATGGTGCTACCACACTTCCTAACTGTCCCACTATTTTTTTTCTCTCTTGTTAGGGTTCACAGTCCATAAGCAACAGCATTAATCCCAAGGAGGGGTTTCATTTATTGCTGTCTGCTTCCTCCTTGTGGTTAAGAGTGGAACTGCAGTACACTTAAACAAAAGGAGAAGGTGGAGGACAAAGGTGTGGAGAAGCACAGGAGAGGAGAAACAACAGGAGAGGTAAGTTACTACCTGTCAGAAGCTCCATGCAACATGTCAGTGACACTGAGAGATGGGCAGCAAGCTTGATGAGAAGGGGTGCTGTTACAGCTCTCCTGGTCCCCAGACAAGCAGCCAGAGGAGGCAACAGACAGGAGGGGCAAGATGTTAGTAGTAGATGTTAGTAAAGAGTCAAGGTGAGGTATGATTGAGTCTAAACAAAAGATTAGACAGTAATTATGACACCATTCATGTGTGTGTATGTGTCTGGTTGTGATTGTGCCAGTTACCTGCATTGCAGTCTCATCTGTGACCACGGTCAGTCGGCGTGGAGGAGGTGGTGGCGAAGTTAGGACAACACCTATTTCTTCAGCCACAGGGTCTGAAGTCGCCTCTGAAACAGTACATTTCAATGCACAATATATGTCAGGTCTCTAAATGGTGTCCAGTAAGATAACACAAGGTTTGTATTTACTGTGTATAGTACGCTCCACATAACTGAATGTTTTCAGGTCTGGATGATTAATTTCCGGATCTACAATTCAATTCAAGTTTATAGCTATATATTCAAAATCAACTTTCTACAAATTCATAAAAGGGGATCATACCATGGGGATGCTCAGCTGGTCTATTCAGCATGATATCAGGTGAGGAACAGGTATCAGGAGCCGGCTGCTCAGCTAGAATAGCTTCAGTCTGAGCGGACATGTTGGGTGGTGTGGGTGATTCAGAGTAGGTGAGGGGCATGATGTCTCTGCAGATGGTGAGCTGCACAGTGCCCTCAGCTTTACGCAGGATATCCACCACCTTGTTGTGGCTCAGGCCGGACACAATCACACCGTTCACCTGGAGTACACACACTGAGCGTTAGGGTTTTCCCTCATAACAGGGATAATAAAACAGTCAAGAGGTGCGATGGCTTGTTACCTCTAATAAAATATCTCCCACTCTCAGCCGACCGTCCTGCTCAGCTACTCCACCAGAGCAAATTTCCCTCACTCTGAGCATGCTGCCATTGGTCCCTCCAACCAAAGCGAAGCCGAGGCCTCCTCCCTCTGGTTTTTTGAACTCCACTTGCATGATGCAACTCTGCAGGGACAAGAAACCAGAGGGAAAAAAAGGAGAAAGAAAACAAGAATCTGGCGCCATTAGGAAATTCCAGTCACCACAGCAACTTATGTTATTCAGTAAAGTACTTTCATATTGTCTTAAAAAGAACAACTCATATATAAAGAAAGCCTGATAGACAGATAGACACACGCACACACATGCAGACAATGACCCCACCTGCTCCCCAGGAGAGAACGCATTCGCAGATTGACTCACAGTAGACTCATATTACAGTGTGTGTTTCAACAGACACTTCAAAGACAGAGAATACACAGAGCTGGCACAAGAAAAGAATGTGAACAAGCTTTTGGACAAATATAAATGATATGTTCAGAAACTTACGTCCTGTTCTTGGGTGAGAGAGAGGCATCGAAATTTATCAGCAGTCCTATACACAGGTTCAGCTGAAAAAACAGAGGCCAATGAATTAGAAACCATAGTGGACAAAACATCTCGCGAATCAAATTTACGGTGGAAATGTTTTCAGCACCAGTCTCAATCCAACCGGCCAAAACAGACACACTGAAAAAAAAAAAGCAACGCACACCAACCTCCCACCTCTTCGGCCATTTTGAAAGAAGTGTTGATGGGTGCGTCTCTTCTATGACAGGTGAACAAGGTTGGTCTTTTCAAAGTGACCCTCTTCACTGTCCCTTACCGCTCCATGCACTGTCACCAGGCAACTGAGCTTCCTGCCCTATAGACCACTGACTGTATGGCACTGCATGTGTTTGAGTGCGTGTGTGTGTGTGTGTATGACGCCTTTGGCCGTGCAGCCTAATACACCAGTGGAGGGCCAGAGGCTTGCTAATTATTAATCCTGCCGTGAGAGCCCAGGATCTGTCTGTCAGCATTCAGATCACACACACACAGCTGCAAAGAGAACTATCTCTCAGCACCGAGCTCCGGCTTCACACGCACAATAGGACGACAAGCGAAAGGCTGAGAGGAAACCAGTTTTGGTGCTGATAGAACATCCCGATGGAGAGAGTTGGGAGGAAATAGACAGAAGAAGAAATGAGGGAGAGAGGGGAAAAAACTCACCCTCTTCAACAGGAGAGTCTTTCTCTGGAGAGACGGACTCTTCGAAACGAGCGTAGGACTTCTTGTCCTTTTTCCAGTCAAACAGACCTATGAGAGAAAAAAAACTTGTCTTGAGACGCACAACCATAGATCGTACAAGGAAGCAGTTCTTTTTTATTGCAGGCCCGACTTCTAAAAAAAAAATGTACGGACAAGTAATTACCTGTCTTCCCAGATCTCTAACACTTTCTGGTAATGATTGAACTTCAGTTATCAGTGTTTGGCTGAAAACATATCTGGTTTCTAAGCAATCCATCAGTGCATATAAAAGCCAAACATTTCTGTTTTTGTGTCCTAGTGTTAAGTCAAGCAGGTTAAACCATCCATGGATCCTTTCAGAGGTGCTTACCATTCCACTTGGCCTTGGGGGTCACTGGCTGGTCGTCTCTGTCACAGATATAGTCGAGTCATTCACACATACATAAACACCTGTTTCACTTTTGTATCTCATCAGCCATTGAGGGCACATACCTAAGGACTTTAAGTTTAACTTTACGAGGAGCGATCTCACAGGCTTTGACTGCATCCTCCAGGGTCATGCCCAGTGTGCACCTGCCACAGATGTACAGGATCTTGTCATTGGGTTGGACACTCCCCTCCTCGCTGGCTGGGGAGCCTGGCACCACCTCCAGACAGTAGATGCCCTGCCATTTGCTGCCAATGCCTCCTGTCAGCTTTATACCTGCGGAGTGCACGCGCAAAGATACAACTCAGTACACAGAGAGAGAGAGAGAGAGATCAGCTTGATGTGGCGTGTGGTCAAAATGTGACCGAACATGTGCAGCGTCCCACCGAGCTGTCCTGAAGGCGTCTTGTACATGACAACATCAGGCAGGCTGTCACAGGATGGTGGAGCCACCAGGTTGGTAACCGCCCTGCCCAGGGTCATGCTCAGTCTTCTCGGAGATGACCTGAGAATCGTCATGGCAACATCATCCGCCACACTGGTAACATCGTGCCCATTTACCTAAAGATGATTGACAGAAAAAATTTAATAGTTCACAGTCAACTTGTAGAGCTCATACACTATATATATAGTCTCTAGGCAAGATACCAAACCCTAAATTTAACAGTTGTGTGTGAATGTGAGTGTCAGAAACAGCATGTACCTGTAAGTGTAGAGAAAAGTGCTGTATAAATAAATGTTTCAATCAGTAACTGTAGCTTGCAGTATAAATGGCTTTGAGTTTCCAATTAGACAAAGGAAGAAAAGTGCTATACAACCAGTCTCCATTTACATTTTTAAATCAATGTACATAAATGCACAAATGTGTATGTGTATACATACTGTAACAAGTCTGTCTCCTGCTCTTAGACGTCCATCTGCCTTGGCAGGGTTGTCCAGGATCTCCTGTATGTAGTAGCAGTTGTCCAACTTGCTTCGTGTGATGGTGAAGCCAAAGCTGCCACTTCTGGACTTTGTCAAAACCACTGTGAGTTCAAACTCTTTGACCAATCCCTGATGGACAAGATACCATTAACAATCATTAACAGACAAAAAGGATCTCAGTTACTATCAGAACAATTAATGATGATCATGATCATTTTTCATTTCTGTCAATTTTAGGGATACCCCAAACCATCAATAAGTACTGGTTTGTATTTGCAGAAAAAAGGAGAGATTGTGGAGAAAGTGAAAGTTTAGAGTGATCAAATATCTTTTAGTTTGCCGATCTGATCCGATCTGATCATTTGAAAACATGCAACCATTATACAGAAAAAAATACATACAATTTTACAGTTTTAAATAATCTTTTGACCACCAATTTAACACCTGTTCATCTTTATTTATATTATTGTTAATTGCAAAATGTTATTCATTAATCAAGTGTCATCCATGATGTATTTACTCTCAAGTTAACCTGATAAAAACCTAAAATTGGTAAAAACACTTGAAAAAGTGAACAGAGAACAGGAACTTGCCTTTCTTCGACTTTCTTCCTCCTCATCGTCTTCCTCATCGTCATCATCGATGTCCTTGTATTCCCTCTCTTTCTTCTCCGGCTCCTCCCTCGGCTGAGTGTGGCTCTGGGCAGGAGGGGGGAGCACTGTGGGTGTCAGTGCCGGGGCAGGCGGACTGACACAGGGAGGCACAGAGGAGATGATCTGAGCTGTGATGGGGGTCAGTGGCAGAGCAGGGGGCTGGGGTGGAGGCACCACGGGCCGAATGTTCTTGGAATAGGCTTTGTAGTGACTTGGAAGAAGCCCCTGCTGGATTGGGTGATGCTTGGCTTTAGGCGGCTGTGTTGTGAGAGGCTGAGACGGATGGGCGAGGGAGCAAGTGGTAGGGGTGTCAGACGGGAGGTCGAGGGGCGAGACGGAGGTCGTGGGGACATGAGGGCCAAAGTTTGGATTCTGAGAACTGAAACCAGACGAGCTGTTGGAGGTTTGAGAACCACGGGATGTGACCGGGGTGTGAGTGGTCACACTGGGAGGAAAGCTGTGAGGAGGCTCCATGGTGGAACTGATGGTCAGGTACTCTTCATCTGCCATTATAGTTAGTCCATTTCCCATGAGGCAGTAGGTCACACTTCCATCTGCCTCCTCTCTGATTCCACTGCAGATAAACAAACAGCACATACCATGTACAGTACACTTTAAATAATGCTTTCTATTCTAAATGCTAAAATAGGTGCAGCAGAAGCAGCTCTGGTTGCAAATTATGCATATCAAACTAGTAGACAAATACATTGTGTTACAATGTGATAGACACATATAAATGTAAAAATTTGACATCAGTTTTTCTGATCCATAATATAATTGTATTTTTCATAATTTGACAACTCAAATGTCCGAAATCCTGCTGCAGTGGTTTGTGGTTCTATTCTGTGTCAGACTTTTTAATCTGGTACTTCAGGTCACAACAGAGGATGTGATACTTTCCTTATGTGTCAACATCTGACGCATTACCTGGCATATACTGAGTTTGAAGCAGTCTTAGGACAGATGTCCATAAGCATCACAGTTGAACCCGACGTCCTGGCAGCCTCCTCTCCTCTGTCCTTTTTCTTTTCCTTTGCGTCTACTTCCTGTTGTTCCTCTGGACTCCTGGTGGTTGGTCGTGACTGTGGTTTAGCTGGTGGAGAGCCACGGGCTGGTGAGGCAGGTGAAGCAGGCGAGGCGGGCGATGCTGGTGAGGGGGGTGATGCCGGTGAGACTGGTGACGGAGGTGACGGAGGTGACGTGGGTGAGGGTGGTGAGCGAGGGGCAGAGGGAGGAGTCTGGTTGGGCTGCACTTTTCGTTCCTTTCCCTCCTGGTTCTTCAGGAGCACTGAGTCTGCACAAGGCTCTGGGTTCTTCTCCTCTGTGTTGGCCAGATCTTCGTCCTGGGTGGGGACTAACTTCTGGGAAATTATGTTGATATCATATTGAAACTTAAGGAGCTGGCTGTAGTCCTCTCCTAGTCGGATGTCCAGAGACCGGGATCGAACCTCACGGACAGGTGCAGGACTCTGCAGGAGGTGAGACAGTCTGGATTACCGCATCTAACTTAGGTGTTTTTATCACAGTAGGTGTGAGCAGGTTTGTGCGCATGTGAGCTCACCAGTGTGTTGTCATCTGGATCATACAGCACTCCAGGACCTGGTCGGCAGATCAGCAGATGGACTTCAGATGGAGCTCCACGCAGCAGGAACAAAACCCTCTGAAACAACAACCACAAAATAGAGTGTTTGTGCAGCAATGACTGGATATAGCTCAAAATCTGTTTAGTTGTTGTAGGTTTAAATTCCCCTGTGTGAATACCACTGTAACTCTTTGGCAGCACACAAAAGATTAAATGACACATCAAACGCTATGACACAAGCAGCTTGCTATTTCCAGTACTATGAGATTAAAGGATTAGTGAACCAATGACATGGCCAAGACTTTAAGAAACAACAGGGCCAAGCTGCTGCTCAGACACTTTCCAGCCCAATAACAATTATTTATTCACACACAAAACTATTACCATGCTGCCATTAGTGCTCAAAGTTTCAACACTTCTTAAACTTAACATATCTTGACCATGTTGTGTGTCCACTTTTTATGTCAATGTTCCAATTGAGGAAAAAATTAAGAAACAAATCTACAACCAAAACAAAACAAGAAATCACTGGTTGTTAATCCGCTGGTATAAATGTGTAAGGATGAGAAACTTATTTTATATATCCAAAACCTCACCTGGTATGAGAGGTCCTTCACTGGCTCTCTGTTGACCGACAGAATGACATCTCCCTCTCGCAGCAGGCCACTCTCTAGCGCCGGCTGGCCCGGGAACAGACGTTTGATGCGGACCAAGCTCCCTCGGTCTGGCCCCGAGTTCAGCTGCGAGATGTAAAAGCTGAATCCGAGGCCGGACAAACTCTTCTTAAGCACCACTTCATGGGTGTTTTCTGTGAATACGAAGAGATCAAGGGGACCGTCGGGGCATTAATGTGTGTTGTGTAATCGTTAATCTGTAGTGTGGCTTCAGATTTGGTACTTTGTGATCAAGAAAATGTTCATCAATCCCTCTGGCACAACACCCAAGTAGTTATTTTTGCAGTAATATCGTCTTTTTTCATACTCACATATGTTCGTTCTGTTTCCAGTATAGATATAAAGGTTTGCAGAGAAAATAGAGAAAGGGACTATCCTTTTAACTCAGCTCAGGCAGTGAACAGGCAGCTTCAAGGTTTCAGCACAGGCTGTCTCGGGGGACTGAGGCTGTGTCAGCCCTGGATGACTCTGACAGCAACCACAATGTAGCTGTCAGATGACTCACAGTCACCTCTAGGCTGTGCATGCAACTGTGTATGTGTGTGTGTGTGTTTGAGCCTGACAGTCTATCGTTTTTTTTTGTTTGTTTTTTTATGTGGGTGTATTTACCCCTTCCTCTCCCCTCTCACCATCAGTAACAAAGCTGTAGTCCTTGACTCGACCACTCAAGGTCGTTTCCACGGAGACCTCAGTCCTGGGGGGCTGTGTGTGTGATGGACTGTGGGCCAAGGGGGGGTAGGGTGAGTCTGGTCTGGGCTCCAAGATAACAGTAGGCTCCCTTTCCAACAGCAGGTTCACCACCTATAAGGAATAGATACACATAAACCCTCAATATATGTTGAATAGTTTATATCTCAAATATTTCAACTGTATTATAAAGTACAGCAGCTAAGTAAGTAAAACCACTGTGGGTACTGTGGATTGGAAGTCCTGATCCTGAACCTTACACTGTGGCAAAAATGTCTGAATACTCCTTCTTTCACAGAACAGAAACATATGCTCTCTACAATCATATCATCAGCTATATGACTTGGTATTTCTGTGTGTAATTGTGTTTTACTTCATGTTTGTGGTCATGTGTGTGTGTGTGTACCTCTCCTGTCTTCTTCAGGCACTCGACAGCTTGTTGGTGAGTCACGGCCCTTAGGTTGGACCCGTCAACCTCCAGCAGTCTGTCACCTGTCATATGCACAAACACAAATCTCATCATCATTAGCAACATCGACACACCAAAGGGTTTGTGTGTATGTGTGTGTGTGCGCGCGCACGTGTGGTTGATGGACATGTCAACAAATCTAACAGTCGTTCCTGTTCACTGAAGCATGAACTGAGCAGACACAGACACTGCACAATGCTCCAGTAGTACACACACGCTGACAAACAAATGACTGACAAAATAAAAGAGAAAACAAAAGAATGGCAGTAACATATGTAAATAAAACAGCTTGGCTACTCCTTTATAGATGGTAGAGGCCACAGGCACATTCTTTAATCTACATCCACTAACTCAAAATGTAGGTCCATCTCTGTCACAGTTCACAAATTGCAAATGCAAATGCAAATCCCTCTATTCAACCAGAAGTTGCGAGAGATCAACCCTAACAGAAACTTTGTTTGTGTTTTCAGCAGCCCACCTGATCATATACTAAAATTTAGAAATGAAAAGTTTACCAATCTGAATGCGCCCGTCCTGCTCTGCAGCGCCTCCTGCCACCAGGCTCTTGATGTAGATGCCTCCATATCGCACATTAGTGTTTGTTCCTCCCTATTGGCAAGAAAGACAACAAAAACAGTGATAAGTCACCGTCAGAGGCCTCAAATAACCCTACTCACACTGACTCAGCTGCATCGTGGCTTGTTACCTATTGGCCTGTCCCATTTAGTCCTGTAAATCAGTTTGGCTGAGATGATGTAACACAAGGCAGCAAAGTTACTACGTTCTTGGCACTATTTACTTGGCTTTTCAAACGGCAACATGGCATGAGGCGCCAGGCTTTCTGCCTATCTAGACACTTGCCGTTCTTATTTAGTCAAAGTGGGGTGTAAAGAAAAATGAAAACTCCCATAAAGAAGTATAACGGTAAATGCGGTACAGTAAAAGGGAAATTATTCACTCACAGCAACACTGATGCCGAGACTACCATTACTTTTCTTCAGCTCCACTATAAACCGCTCGCCAGTTTTCAGACTTATGATAGATGGTGACCTGGAACACACATCCTGAAAGAGAGCAAGAGAGAGGTAAAGAGAACTGTAAGAATAAATACAGGAATACAGAGAACAGTATTATTTTAATCACCCATCTGTGTTTAAATCAATATTATCAATCAAATCGAATAATGTCCGTCCGTTAAAGTAACATAAATGTACTGCACTTTGGTCACAATGTTAGTTAATGAATGAATGAATGAAAAAAGTACAGATTTTGAATTATAATAGAATAGAGAGAGTGCGAGAGTGTTTTCTGGACACTTCTAAAGCTGGTGAATGACTGCAACACAAGAGTCCTATCACGTTAACCAGAGCGCTTAATCCCTTTAACAATTAGCGCTGGTTGAACTCTTCAACCTCATGTTGACAATTCTGCTTCCATGGAAACAAAGTCACTTATCTCTAACCCACAGCCCTGTCTCTGACCTGGGGGTCATGTATTCTGACGACAGGAATGTGAAGCCTCCTGCTCTGCTTCGGGGTTGCCATGTTGGACAGACTGATGGCCTCCTCCAGCTCCTCCACACCGGGACGGTACTCTGTGCCACTCAGCGTGGTCTGAGACCCAAAGCTCCTCTCCAGTGCCAAACCCAAAGTACTTTGACTCAAGGAGCTCTTACTGTCCTTCAAAGACTCTGATGGGCAAACAACCATGTGAGATGAAGAGATGAGTTCACACTGAGGCTGTATTAAGTGTCACTGTTACTGCACACTGTGATGGTTTGACAGTGATTTATGATAATTTGCATGATGGTGCATGCAGAGATCTTACGTTTAGGCTGGGACACGATAAGCTCCACCTCTTCAGGGCTGTTCTGTAAGATGGCTGCAGCATCACTGAATGTCACTCCTTCCAAACTGGTCTTGTTCAGGGAGATGAGACGTCCACCTGGAAAAAAAAAATCAATAAAAACTAATCAATTAAAAAAATCCTTGTAACAGCTTGTCATGTGCGGTCAAGTTTTGCTTCTGTTATGTCATCCATTGTATTTCCATTTCTTGTTTGTTGGTGCTGCTCCTTACCGGGTTTGATTCGTCCATCTCTGTCCGCAGGTCCATCAGGCACAATGGAAGCAATGAAGATCCCAAGGTCAAGTTTACCTGTATTGTCCTCTCCCACTATTACAAAGCCTGAAACAGGACCAGAGAGGAAGACAAAGGTCTCGTGGTGCTGTACTCATTAATTTTACATACAAGTTCACTGTTAGATTAAGCTTAACAAACTCACCAAAGCCCAGTTTGGGGTCTTTCTTCAGGTTCACACAGACTATCTCTCGCTCTGGTGGGGTCCTGGTTGGTGTGTCAACTGCAAAGCCCATTGACAAGGTACGTTTTACAGATTGTAAATGTATTAACATATTTTCCGTTGCGTTAAAGGTCAAAGAGACACAAAGACTTATGAGTAATTCAGAGCGTCCGAATCACCTCATCTACATGTCTTTGGACAACTACACGCAGAGAGGCCCCTGCTGGCTGGATCAGGGTAAAAACAAGGAAGGTTCTTGTCGTAAAGTAACAATGAGCTCAGATGTCACAAGTATTAATCAAAATAATAAATACAGATACAGAGTATAGATATAGTTGACATACTCACCTCGTACAGAAGAGGAGTCAGAGTCCTGCTTCTGTAGCGACACACTGGACATCATCCTAGGAATCGGCTCTGGAGTGCTACAACACATGCACAGCTGCATTTAGACAAAGACCCTTAAACTCCTCCATGATGAGATTATGAATGTTGCCATCATTATCCTCATCATCATCCTCACCTCCAACACTGTCGGTGCTTCATGTCCCTGAGGTCTCCTGTTTCAGGGAGCTCCTTGTTCAGGTCCCTGCTCATCTCCCTCCTCATCTCTCTCTGCTGGCGGAGGCGAGCCTCCAGCTTGGCAGTCAGGTCATCGCAGGACTTGGAGAGGGAGTCCGGCTGACCTGGTGTCAGACCTATGTGGTTCAACATGCCCTCAGAGCAGGACATCCGCTTCAGGTTCATGTTGCGACCCCGATAGACAGACATGTACTTATCCATGTTTTCATCTGGAGAAAACAGAAAAGAATCAGGTGTCATTCTTGGTTGATCACCTTTGTGAGCTCATTTATTTCAATATGTAACATTTTGAAATCAAAGGTAACACCCTCCAACCGATCACTATGAATTTCCCACCTGGTATCATGGTGTGGTTTAGCTGTCGTGATGTCATCTCGCTATGAAACTTGTGCTGTGCTGAGCAGAGGTTCAGGAGGTACTGTGCTATTTTTGAGGTTTCTGTTACAAAACTATGCTTTTTCCCGCTGGGCCCGCCACACTCTATTATCATTTTACGACGCTGAAAGACACAAATAGTTGTAGATTTACTTAAAACTTCGATCTCATAGACCAGAATCTATGCTGAAGTGCCACTTATTTTTACCCCAGTGGAGATGGAGTCGGTTTCCCTCCAGAGGAAGCGCCTGGTGACGGTGCGAACGTGGTTCTTCATCTCGTACACGATGATCCCTTTGACGCAGACTCCCAACACCAGCTCTCCTATCACCGGCCTTTTCTCTCTCCCCACACGGTGGAACATGACCCCATACTCTGGTAACTGCTGGGCAATCTGAGGGGCACATATTTTTAAAATATGTGTTTGTTCATCATTTATTTAGAGGATCTGTTAGAGGAAATATCATCATTTTTTAATCTGTCTGAACTTTTTCTAACTTATTTATTTTATTTTTTTTTTTTAAGCATTATGTGTTTTCTTAACTATTATGTGCTCTAGTTCCCTTATGTTAGTCACTGTGCTATGTGCTGGATTGGAAAATGTGCTGGATTGTATCAAACTAAAAGCAAATAGTGGTTTAAGCAATAGCAATTTTTAGCAATAGTGCAGAACGCTCTATTACTTTAATACACTGCAAGGTGATGAAATAGCCAGAGGACAAAGTGAGTCTTTGTCTTTGTGTGTGGGTGGATGCATTAGCAGTCTGGATACCTTTAGGTACTCTGTTTCTGCCTCTTCAGGCAGCATCTGGGCATGACTTGCATGTAGTCTTGGCAACTCTTCCTTGACACTGGGCAGGGCCAGCTTCTCTAGCATCCTCTTGGACACATAATGCTCTGGCTGGTAATAATTCTTACCATACAACTAAAATAATAGAAAAAAAGAGCCAGACACGCTGCTGTGACACACTCAAGACAATGTGGGTATTTGTGGGCATAAGATGAATGTTTTTCTTTTTGTCCTTGGTACCTCTGGCATGTAGTCCCCAAACTCAGCCTGCAGAGCAAGAGCAGCGAGGAACAAGCCCGTCTCCTCGTTACAGTAAATCCTGTCCTCCAAGATATCCTTACGGAACTGTAAGTAGTACTGGTGACGAGTCAGTCTGTGCCTGTGAGTAAAAAGTAAAAGAAACTTTTCTTTTAAACTATAAATTTCCTGAAATTGATTTGCATGTAAAATAAAGTGTTGTACTTACAAAATGAAGGAAATATCGTCAACAAAAAATTTGACTCGAAGAAACACCAAAAAGGAAGTTATCTGGCCTTTTTTCCAACTGTCGGGTGCAACTTTGGAGATTTTTGTTTCATGGTCCAAAAAGAAATATTCATCGTCTGCATATAGAGAAAAAGAAATGAAACAACAACCCAGTCATAAAAATGTAAGTAAGACATTAACATGCCTATTGTGACCATATTATTCAATTCAATGTTCAGTTCCTTATAAAACGTTTTTCCTTACCATCTAAGAAGGCAAGACCAAAATAGAAATGTTCCACCAAGTTTGCGTGAGCCACCACCATGTCAAACACGTCCCTTGCTCTGGACTTAATGTCACAGCGAACCACCACGTATTGTCCGCTCAGAAGCACCACGGTCACTTCTCTCTGAGACGAGCACGAGCGGCCCTTTCTGGACTGTGGGGTGTAAACACACACACAAACACACTGACACACATGCAAGAAGAAGAAGAACATCTACACGCACTTGCACACATGCACAGACACATACAAATACTGCGCATGCAATGATGCAAACAGACATAGTTCAGCATGCAAGAAAAGACAAGTTAGGGTGCTGTGAAAAGCAGTTTTTATGAAAATGAATCAGAAGCATATAGAAACAGGGAAAATTTACCACAATAGATCCAGGAAGCTCAAGAACAATTTGCTGTTCGTCCGGCATTCTGATGAACTCAGGACCCAAAGCCTGACAAAATAAACATTTATCATATAGAAGCTAATTAGCTTCCAGATTTAGTTTTCGGGGACATTTGTCTTACTGAATTACCATTTTAACAAATGTCCCGGTCTTACCTTAGCTTTTCTCTGGCTCAGGCTGAGCGAGGACTCACTGAAGGTGATGGAGGGACTGTGAGATCTGCCTGATGTTTTGGGAGAGATGTCGTGGTGGGGGCTCCTACCAAGCCAACTGCAGTTGCTGTCCCTGTGACGAACCCCACGAGGGAGTCTAAGGGGAGAGAGAGAGAGAGAGAGAGAGAGAGAGAGAGAGAGAGGAAGGACGGATTGAGTAATAGTTGTGCAGACTAGTTGGAAAAGTCAAAGTGTGGGACAATGTCACGTCCCCTCAAAGTCAGGACAGACAATAAGGGCAGGGAAAATGAAAAATGATTGGATTGCTTTATGCCAACATGCACACAAATATGTCTTTAATGGCTGGAGAACTATAGTCCTGGTGCTGATAGTGTGTATAGATGTGTGCGTGTGTATATGATACATACCTTTCTAAAGAAGACTGGTACAGTGGTGTGGGAGAACTCCTTGGTCTTTGTCTCCAAGGTCTCTGAGGTAAACTCCCTAGAAAACACATAAAACAAGCACTTTCACTGTCAAAATAAGCATCTTACTGCTGGAACATAATTTAATAGGAAAAAAAATGCTACAAAAATACAAAAAGCATTTAAGGTTAGGGTTAATAATAAATAAGGATTTTATCAATTTATATCTTTTGTTAAGAATAATACCTAAGAATTCATTTCTTTCTACCATTCTGTGACTTCTTTTCAGGTTTGGTTTCCTCTGCATCTCGGTCGTACCTGACTTTGAGTCAGAGTCCGTTGAGTATCTTCTCCCCTCAGCACTCCCTTCGCTGAAGTCTGAAAATGGCCCTCTCTTTCCTGTCAACCAGGTAAGAGATGAAAGATGACAGCGATGTTGGATTCCTGTCTGTCTCTGTGCTCTCCGGAGACGCTGAGATGTTTGGACAGAACTGAGGCTGGCAGAGGGTTTAGCCCGAAGCCTCCACAATCAGTATCTGATTATTGGCTCTCGCAGGAAAACTAATCCTGGTCTTGCTTTAGGTTAAGATTTTAATCCTGTTGACCTGTACACTATCTTCAGTCAAAAAAAAACAACAACTATTGGCTGCAACTATTTTCTAAAACAACTGTTTTTTAAAGGTCAGGTTTATTTATGATGGTAAATTAATACAGGCTATAGGGCAAAACAGGAAACCTGCATGAAACACACATAATTCTGGTTCATTCTTTTCTTACAGAATCACAAAGTGCTCCAATTTAGAGCAAAGTAATCCTGAGTTTTGTGACTCACCATGAAGTCTCTCTCTGATCATCTGGCTCCTACCGCTCAATGGGACGTTACTGTCTGGTAAAGAGCCATGATCCTGGAGGAAAAGAAACAATTCTATTTACATTCATATTCATTTGAATATGAATTTGCTACTGCACAGATTATTAGCACTTGTCTTGAACTCTGACACATTCACAATGGTCTGCAGAAAGCCGAAACGCTTGCAGAGCAGACAGGAACACACTGTGGGTGTCTATACTCACTGAATCATGAAAAACCTCCTCCACCAGCTGTCTGATGACTTTGGCGGGCGATGGCAGGATGGAGGCTTTATGCTGAGATTCACAGGCTTCCAGGATGGCGTTGAGATTTACCCTGCGGTGGGCCAGGTCCTCACACATGCTGAGTAGGAGGCTGTTTAGATGGTCACTCAACTGGACTGGCTGAAATCAATGAAAGTGGAAAAAACATAAGAACTGAGGTGTGAGACAGTGATGGCACTGAATAAAATATTAGAGCTCTGTCACTCCCACCTGATTTTGAGGTAGGTGAAAATCAACTGACCAGTAGAGAGTCATACCCAGTGAATATACCAGCATCTGCAACAAAATGAACCGATTAGGAAGAAGACATACTGGAATGATCAGCTAATTCTAATATAAAACCATCTTTACTTCTGCATATGTGCACTTTTTCTCATTGATGCATGATGATTTTAGATGTTAAATGTCGACACACAACACACTGTGGTCAAGCTGGAGAAGTTTAAATTTAATATAATTGATAATATATTAGACTGAATGATAAAATTATGAAGAAAAACACAAAGTGCGCAAAGTATATGTAGTAGATGTTAATCTATTTCTTTTCCCTTTTCAAATAGTACACACAGTTTTCTTCATGATAATTCAACAGTAATTCATGCTCAATTTAATGAAGGGCAATTAGTGTTTGAAAAGACTAGAGATGGGCAGTTAAGTAAAAATGCCACAGCTCTTAAAGGCAATTTTCTCCATCTGTGGTTATATAAAAACGACCTGTTATGACTATAAATATGAAGAAGTTATCACGGCCGATTGGTTAGTGGTGTGTGAGACAATCATACAGATATTCTGATTATTATCTAAGAGTTTCAGTTGAAGAGTGTTGAACATTTGAGGGTCCAAAGTGCAGAGCACAGAGC
This sequence comes from Selene dorsalis, assembly GCA_900303245.1. Lineage (NCBI taxonomy): Eukaryota > Metazoa > Chordata > Actinopteri > Carangiformes > Carangidae > Selene > Selene dorsalis. The sequence goes on from OMNW01034027.1 coordinate 40,285, forward strand.
AGATGTTCTTCTGCTCGGCCACTAGATGGCAGCATTATGTCTCAGTCGTCCTTCAACTCCTGACATCCTGAGATTTCACACTTGGAGGAAAAAGACACATCAGGGCATGATAGCAGTGACTTGTGATCAGTTCAAGTCAGTGCAGGGTTTTAAGTTATCTCAATGCAACAAGATACTCTTTAGTGTTTGACGAGTCTGCCATCGGCTGTAATGTGAGGTCTTAGGACAGAAATGAGGATGCATGCACTGACCCTCTCTATGGCAGGCTTGGTTGAGCTGGCACGGCCCTGCAGCATTTCTGGAGCAGTGAAGGTGGAAACCTCATCTGATAGGCCACAGTTCTTAAATGCTAAGGTACCAGTGGCTGACAGCAACAAGGAGGTGGGGCTTATGATATTACACATATTGTTGTGACCTGAAAAAAACAGAAGGAAGGCCATAATATACAATGATGGTGCGGATACAGGTACTACGGTAAAGTCACAGAGTGAAACAGAAACACTGCAACATATATACAGATGGTAATGTTTACATTGTAGTAACATAATGCTATGCAGCTACGCTATGAAGACACACTATAGGCAACAATAACAGGGGTTATCTGAAGAGCTTTACCCTTATAGGAGACGTCCACTAAAGACTCTGCAGTGCCCAGCAGCAGGGACCAGACCTCCTCCTCCAGCAGAGGTCCCCCTCGCGCCTCCAGTACTTCAGCTAATGTTACAAAAGTGCTGCTCATCCTGCACTCATTCCTGCACACCCAGTCCACACACACACACACATTCAAATCCCAAAATTTGCTGATTAGAGTCTGTTAATTCTGTTTCTGTTAAGTTTCTTTTTTCCACTTTTTCTCTGAATGAATGTCTTAATGTCACCACTCACAGTGTGTACTCTTTGGTTTTCTCTGCTGGCTGTCAGGCCTCTTATTCTCTGACTTCTTCTCTCATTTCCTCCTCCTCCTCTTACATCTCTCTGTGACAGTATTACTGCTGCTGTCACAGCCTGTCAACCCTATTTTGTCCTTGGAGACAGTTATGAGAGGGAGTTCTGAGAAACTTTGCAGTTCTTTGCACTGGACTCTGATTAGATTATCTTAGTCCACTGGTCTCGCTCCCTCCCGATCTCTCTGCCCCTCCCATTTTGTAATAGGCTTTTTTCTGACCTGGGGGTGGTTGTGAGGGAGTTGCGCTTCTGGCACCACAGCAACTGTGTCATGATCCTATATTAGTTTTGTTGTCACATACTGTGTGGGTATTAAAACAGCTATACACAGTTGTGAATGCAGAGGGGGAAAAAAGACTTTACAGCGTGATGGAGATATGAGAACAGCACAGACAGGCTTCCTCTCTTTGGGTATTATTGGCATCGTTGCTATGCATCAATTATGTAACATGTTTGACAAACATTATTTTGACCATTTTCCACATTTGTGTTCGTTTCCTGCAAATATGCAAGTTATAATCTATTATTTTAACTCAAGTAATGAGTTCATGTTGCATCATTACATGAGGTACATACACATGTTTAGACCGAATCGATCACCCAGTAAAAATGTTTTTCTGGTTGGGATTATTGCTTTCTAAGAAAGCACATGCCTCCAATGATCTTAAAGACTGCATGCGGTAAATCTGAGATGAACACCAGCTCGACTTGAAAACAAACTGCCACCATTTTGAAACATAGACCAACACTGAGGCAGTTACCAGTCGATGTTAGAGCCCAGATGCAGAAATGACTCCAACACATTAATGTTGATTAAGTCTGAGATTTTTTTCCTGACTGCATGTCCAACCTTAGATAAAGTTTTAAAAGCCTGAGAACAGGAATACTGAGAATAAAATCTAACTTGATGTTTCAGGTTTCAGGTCGATGCATTTGCCTCAGTTTTTTCAAACAGTTGCAGAAAAGACATAAACTGGGTGTTCTTGATGGTAAAGGCTGTGACACCCAACCACCATGCACTTCTGTCCTCTTATTTTGCTCCTCTGAGTGGTTCAGAAAACAAATACAATGGGTTGCTCACAGCCAACCATGTATCATACTGGAAGAAGCAACAAGCTCTCAGTGATTCACACCAACCCAATTACTTTAGGCCTGATTAAACCCCTCACTTAGACTGAATTTATCCTGAGCTCATGACACCAAGGTTGACTGAACTCAAGGAAAGCCTTACAAGATTAACCCCCCCTCAACAAAACACCTCTGAAACTGTGATATTATGAGGTCTTGTGAAACTGCACATGGTCATTTAAAAAAGTGATTATCATTATACAGACGAGAAATGTAAAACTGTATCCATGCACGCTGGTTTGTTATTGAAGAAAAGAGTATAAAATAAAAATCGCTGGCAGGTGCAACCCACCCATAAACTGTTGAGTAAAACTTTAGCTGCTGTGCTCCCTCAGTTTGGTCTGTCTGCAGGTGGAGCGCTACAGGAGTGGGGATGTGAAACACCTGGTTATTGGTTGCTGGTTACATTGACACCCCACAGTCATGCATGGCTGGATTCTTGGGGCGGCAAACCAACGTAAAGCAACTTTGTTGTGCAGATAACAACATAGCTTTCACCTCAACATTTGGCAAACTTTCACTTTCTGTCCGAGCATCCCCCAAAATCACAACCTTTGCAGCTTTGTGATTGAAATGGAGCTGTAGAGAAATACCAAATTCCCAGACATCTCGTGCAGTTGCAGGATGCGTCTTGCTGTCTAGAAACCATCTATTTTTAGTGCCTAATAATCTTATGCCACATCTATTGTACACACTAGTTGCCACAGTTTTTGTGTGTACAAGCATCTTTAAGCACCATAAGGTTTGAAATAAATTGCAGAATATCCTGATCCACACAACCCACCTTGTTTTAGCAGACAATCACATGATGTATAGACACAGACTGAAGAGAAGCTGTGCTGTATCTTCTATCTAAATGTGGGACATGATGCTTGTTCAGGATCTAGGTCTCTGTTTTACGACCTTCTTTCCCACCACAAGGTGACAATCATGTAGCTATCATCATATTATGGACATGATGATACTGTGATCAGAGGCCAGTTTGTGTAGCTAGAGCAGAGGCAGCATCTAACAAACAACAAATTTCAACAAGATAATAATTATTCTCCTCACAGGCCTGATCAAATGTGAATGCTACACTGCATTTTTTAGGACTCTTAAAGATAAATCTCATCATAATCCTGTGAGTGTGTATCTTTGGTCAAAGTGATTTAGTTTTCATCTATATATCTAACAGAGCAAATGGATCTAAATCTGTAAACACCCACCACAATACACCAGAGTGTCACACGGGACTATAGGAAGGAGACGATACAGGAGAGAAACATTACCTGGTAGCCTATGTAACCTATGTGAGCGTGCTGATCCTTTGTGTTATCTTCAGCGCTCCCACCGCGGATCCAAAATAATCCTTGTGATCATGGCATTGCTGTTTTGACGTCCTCTCACCAAAGGCTGCTCCGCTCTGGCAGGTAATTCATCAGTGACATTACCTACACATAGTGCCCCATTCATTTGCTCTATAACCGACCGGCACCACGCTGACGATCTGAAACTTTTTACTGTAATTTGCGCTATTCTTAGCTTCTCGCCTTTAAACACTTAATTGGATTAGCCTCGCGGTTTGACAGCGACAGGTCAGAGCCACCAATAGCGGGTGGCGTGAGATCAGCTACACCGATTTAACTAATCCGTCTGACGCCCAAAGGTGCGGTGGGTCCTCAGCAGTGTAGGTGCGCTACTGAGAAGCCTGGGAAGGACGAACGACCTCGGCAAAGCGAGTGGACTGTAGCCTGCTGCAGTAGGGCTGCTCCCCCACGATGATCATAACACTGCGGGCTCTCTTCGAACAAGGGGTAAGGAGCCGTAGTAGCCTGCTCTTGCTGCGGGACTCGGTGCTGGGACGTTCATCCATGGCGCTTCCCAGGTCTATTGCGCGCAGCTTGTCTCTGCAGGCCCCGGGGTATCTGCGCAGGCAGGGACAAGGATAAATAGGCTAACGACCATCCAGGGCTGTCAGGTGGGTGCAGGGAGAATTGAAACTACTCAGCGCGAAGTTAACGTAATTTTACCTAATGTCCTTATTCAGTCACATGTCCTCGCAGAGCGTGGCTCCGAGCATGTACATTACCCCCGCTGTTGTAGCGTATAGGAGCTGATGGTAGGTAGCCTACTACACGTAGACCCGAACTACTATGCAATGGATTTCTGCAGAGCCTGTGTCTGTCGTAGTCCACAAATGATCCCACAGTGTAATAAGGGCTGGAGATATAAAGATCTATTGGCTCACTGAAGATGCCAAATGTTGCCCTGGTGACAGTGGCCATGCAGTCAGAGTCTAATCATTCATTTAAAGCAATATATTATCACTGCAGCACCACTGTTTATCATGGAAACTGACAAAACTGTGCAGACTTTCACATACTCATGCTTCACTAACTAACTAACTAACTAACTAACTAACTAACTAACTAACTAACTAACTAACTAACTAACTAGTGTCTGTGCACCACCATGCTCCTAATTTTAGAGTAAGTTGTCTAGTTGTGTCAACCTGTGTGAAAAGACCTTTGTGTTTACATTAAAAGACAGAGGAGCAGTCTCTTTTAAACTGATCAGGTTTATTATACAAATCTGTCAGAGAAAGAAAGAAAGAATCTTATATATTCAGATTTGAATGCAGGTCTATCTGTGTAAAAAAATATGTCCACATACACATGTGCCAATATTTGTCTGTCGACTCTACCTCGCACTGTTTTTGTCGTGTTGCACCCGCTATCATTTAACTGTGATGTTGTATGTGTCCTCCAAATGTGTTGTTTGAAAGATATATACAGTCAGCCAACACACTGGGATCCTATATACAACAACACAGTCAATCAAAACAGAGAGCAACAAGACAAGTGAAACAAACAGAGAAATGCTTTATTACATGTTTAGTTGACATAGTGTGTATGTGGACATATGCCAGCGCAAATCAAACCCTGTAAATTTATATACATTGTACACTTAACAGTTCTTCTTGAAGCTTTGTATATGCTGTATATTTCCATTCTGTGGACATTCAGCTGCCTTCTCTATTCCATTATGATGTTTCTGCAACAGAGACAGCACATGGGATTTGTCAGTTTCCACATATTTTTTGTCTCAGTTTAAAAAAAACAAAAAAAAAAACAAGATGTGAGAGATTTTTGACCTGTGTGCTCAGTGATCCATAAACTATTCACACCCTGTCAGCCAGTCTCTTTGGTCCCCAGAAAATAAACACATTTTAGGAGAAAGTTTGCAACCTCATCTTTCTTCCTCCATTGCTTGAAATGTGCATTACAGTTATCAGACTGCTTATCATGCAGCATTGGCTCTATATATTTTCACTGAGCCTAGTTTCAGCCATCTAAATCTAGTGTGGGCATAAATGGCTTTAATTCTAATTTAACATGGATTAAACATATATATATTTATAGATAGATAGATAGATAGATAGATAGATAGATAGATAGATAGATAGATAGATAGATAGATAGATAGATAGATAGATAGATGGCGGCGGAAGGAAGGAAGGATGGATGTAGGGGGTGGTGGGTGTGTCACAGTGGATGAGTGACGTGCTACTGGGACGCATGCCCCGTGCGCACTGCGCGTCCCGGCCTGTCAGTAGCAGCCAGATGGAAACGTAGGCAAGTGAATTTGGTGAGGTCATGTATTTTTAAGCCGCACAACGGAATAAACCATCCCTCACCGGCGGCTGTAACGACTCGCCCGCTGCTCCGGAACACTTCGCCGCCGATCGGACCCACGGAGGAGGCGGATCGATAGTTTGGTTTTGAAGACGGGAGGTAAGATGAGGATTCGCACCTCTGCTCCTCCTCAGACGTGCTTATTGTTTGGCCGTGGGGGAGGGTCGCACCGTATACACCGCTGTGTGTGTGTGTGTGTGCATGCTCGTTCACCGACTCGGCCGTTGTTGAAGGGTGTTACATTGTGTTTCCCGTTGTTCACTCACTCGTAAACACACCGTCCTGCACGTCGGTACAAGTGAAATACGTCCGTACACGAGCGATCGCTTGGAGATCGAGCCGACAGATAGTGTCGGTGCCGGCTGCGCACTGTTGTTTGACGGAACAGGCCCCGTCATATCACGGTATTTGCTCGTTATTACCTGCCCTATTATGTCTTATTGTGCAGGGTCCGGCTTGTTCAGGCGCTAACATGCACGGCTCTGCTCTGATGCAGAAATGACGGTCTGTGCCGTCATTTACCTGCTGCCGTCGACAAGCCGGGACCAGGGGTCGTGTGTCCAAGGTTAACACACTGACATGGAATGAAAATAAACAGCGGATCGATGGTGGTCCTCCTCTCAGCCTCTTCTGTTAATATGGCAATTTGCTCTGTTTCTCTGTCTTTCTTCACTTCTGCACGTGAGTACTATATTGGATACACACAGCAGGATATATGAGGGGTACAGTGCAGTGTATGTGCCAGAAGTTACATGATCCATGACAAATGTGACTAGGCTGGAGCTGAGATTTTCTTGCATGTGTGGATGTAAAGGACAGAGCATGAGATGGTATTATACCCCAGGCTATATGGACACAATTTGCCTATTATTTTCTTCCTGGCTGCTTATAGTAATTGACTGTCAAAGAAAGGTACACTGTATCACCCGATACTGTGTTGATATGCAGTGCAACAGTGACACAGTTTTCCAATAACGTGTATTTTTGTGTTATATTTAGATTAACAGGCTTAGATATTAATGCCGACCATTGCCAGGGTGTGAGTCGACCTTTAAATGCTGTGTGTGTGCTTTGGAGGCCGTTCATGAAATCATCAGGCTGAGGCAACTTGTGCATAAAAAAAACAAAAACAAAGTTAGGCTATTAGACAAGACGGCAGTGCACTCTAGGAATGACCCTGTTGTATTTCTGCTTTTGTAGGATATTAAAGGCACCTCTGATGTATTCCAGCTGCTGCCTTTAAATCCATTCACAACCTCCACATGTCTCACAGGCGCTGCATGGAACCAGTGCTACTGCAGCTGAACTGTGTGCTATTGATCCAGTGGAATTTGTTGAGGCTGCATGTACTTGTAAGCATCAATACCAATTTATCGTTCAGCAGGGACATTAATATGTGTGTGACTACAGAGGTGGTTAAGGGATCAGAAGATATCAAACTTTAAACCTGCACTTACCTGGCCTTCATTTTTATAATGGACACACATTATTTAAAAAATAATGACCTTACCAGAGAGCAAGAGATAAGTCAACACGACACCGAGAGCACTCACTGCAGAATGACTCCAGCCTCATTCAAGCCATCATAACTCAGATGAGCGTAATTGTCTTCCTGTCTAAAGTATAAAAAGAAGTGACATGTCTATTTTCATGTTGTGAGGGAGGAGGATGTTATGTACGTCTTTGTGACGTTGGAGGAACAGAAGGAGAGCTGACTCATTTTATTCTGGCAGTTATATCCCTCATATGGACTGTGTGTCGGGAGAGTGGAGGAATGGGGAGGGCGGTTACGTTGCTTATATAAGAACAGACCAATAGGAGAGGAAGGAAGTCGACGTTGGGTTTTCTCCTTTTTTAGATTTTTTTTGTTTTGTTTTGATGCTAAATGAAACTTGTTCAAGAACATCATGCTCACAAATTGGCATCTCCGTGTTGTGTCTTATCTGGGCTCACAGCCTCTTGGTGCAACTTGACCCAGTTAACATGTGGCTGTGGAAGACCTGCTTGTAGAACTGGGCTGGAGTCCTGGGCTGGGGTCCAAACTGAGAGGAATTATCACTGGGCTTGGTTTTCCAGTGTGACAGAGTCACTCTGAGATTCATGTTTCACATGATGGAGTAGACCTCCCCGCGGCCTGCTGTTCTGCCACCCCTGCTGATGATATCAAATCTTCCATCCTGGTGTGTTTGCTGAGTTGCTGAGATAAGGAGCTGCAGTGCTCGCCTCAAGTGTGAAATTCAGCAGTGTCTTTTCTCCTTTACTCCTAATCTGCTTTCTCGGGAGCAGGGATTTTCATTTGACTTTCTAATTTTCGCCTGGCCTGCTCAGCAGCTCTTGTGGGATCTGTGGCGTAGTCCCAGCGCGACAAAATATTTTAACAGTGTCTGTCTGTCTTTGTGTACACAGAGGACATTTTTGGATGCGCAGAAAGCAGTGATCGAAGAATTCACCATGAACAAAAACAAGAGAGAGAAAGAGTTCTACAGCCTAGACGTCGGGGATTCGACGTTCACCGTTCTGAAGCGATACCAGAATTTAAGACCCATCGGCTCAGGAGCGCAGGGAATCGTGTGGTAAGTGTTTCAACCTCATTTATAGTCAGTCGGCAGCTACGTGGTGATATGTGTTTCACAGAACCACATGAGAACCACAAAGCATTTCATTTAACATTGCTTCAAGAAATAACTACATAAATCCATGTAAATGAGAGCTTTTATTTGTCATGTTGATGACAAAAGCTGAAATATTTATACTATCAAAGTGACGCATTCCCATCACTCCCCCATGTCTGCTGCCTGTTCTGCCTCATTTGTCACCACATCTTGAAATATTTTGGCCGTCTTTGTCCTTCAGCTCAGCTTACGACCAAATCCTTGAACGAAATGTTGCCATCAAGAAGCTGAGTCGGCCGTTTCAGAATCAGACCCATGCCAAGAGGGCGTACAGAGAGCTAGTCCTAATGAAATGTGTCAATCACAAAAATGTAAGTATGCAAATCCGCTGGGCTACATCACACTCCACCAGTAGGAGACGTACTGCTTTAGATTTATAAAATCTTATGCGTAAATGTTTAATGCTGCTTTCATGTGAATATCATTCTGATTTATGGTGTTTTGTATCCACAGATCATCGGCCTATTAAATGTATTTACACCACAAAAATCATTAGAAGAGTTCCAAGACGTGTAAGTAATGTGTGTTTGTTTTCATTGCCAAGTATACATTGTGTATCATTCATAAAACTGAATGACTCCCTCTTGTGTGTTTGTTTTAAATGACTCCCACGTTCACACATAACTCTTTCTGCTCTGTCAGGTACTTGGTGATGGAGCTGATGGATGCCAACCTGTGCCAGGTCATTCAGATGGAGCTGGACCATGAGCGGCTGTCCTATCTGCTCTATCAGATGTTGTGTGGTATCAAACACCTCCACGCTGCTGGCATCATTCACAGGGTGAGCATCAGTCGGCCTACTGGGACGACAGACCGATGCCAGATGAGCGTCCTGAAGAGGAACTGTTAAATCTGCTGTTACATGACACTTAAGTGCAAATGGTCAACTGGCACGCCATTAGATGAGGAGTATAGTCCTTTAAATACCAACAAAAACCTATAAAAATAGATTGGACACACTTTGTGTTAACTGTTTCTGCTAAAACATTATTCATATTTGTGTCTTTTTTCTTTTGTCTAAATTCAAAGGAAGTATTCTTAATGAACCAAACCCTGAATTTCAAGTAGCTCACTTGTAGCTGATTTAAGCTGATACAAACCTTCTGACCTCCTCATCAAATAGGGGAGGCGAGTGTGTGATTTTCACATTTGGATCAATAATACCAGGTGTACAATGCATCGGCCTCAGCATGAAGAGAGACTCGCAACAAAAATGTCTTCAACCTAAACAGTTATTCCTCACAACAGTGAAGAAGGAATCACAAAACAAAATCATTACTGTGAAATGTCACTGTTTGATTATTCTGTAAAATTTGAAATGCATTTGCTGCTGGCAAACCAAACATCAATAAGTAATTTTGTTCAGAGAAACATGGCAAAGTTAAATTATGTCATCTTTTATAAAACAGCTGCAGCTGGCACCTGCAGTGTGCTTCAATGATGGATGATATAGCTCTCTGTGATTGTGTAACTTTTATAGACAATAAACCAAAAGCTGAACAATCTTTGTTTTTATGTAACAGCTGATCCAGGTGCTGTAATGTGACCTGTATGTTGTCACATGGAGTGGTGTTTTTTGCTGCTGCCCTCCAGTTTAATGTAGCTATAAGGGGAAAAATGAACACATGAGCTGCACGCACATTTCTTCAACAAGGCCTTTGCTCTTCATTGATAAAATTAACATCCATTTTTTTGCCTTGTGTTCCTCTGTAGGATCTCAAGCCCAGCAACATTGTCGTCAAGTCAGATTGCACACTGAAGATTTTGGACTTTGGCTTGGCTCGGACGGCCGCCACAGGCCTTCTGATGACACCGTATGTTGTGACGCGTTACTACAGAGCACCTGAGGTTATTCTGGGCATGGGCTACCAAGCCAATGGTTAGTGATTACCTTTGTCCTGCTGCTTTCTTCTTTTTAGTGTATAAAAGTCTTTTTTGTGTCAGATCTGTTATAACCCACATTCAGGGACCCGAGATATATCTTGCTATTAACACCATGTTAGCTGCTTATGTATAATGGGAATCTATTGTAAGAAAATGATCACTAATTGGCCTCCTATGTGTTACTAACCTGTTGTTATGCATTCCTCTCACCTCTTATTGGCTTTGATTACCGTGCTCCAATAAACTAGTGGACATATGGTCTGTGGGCTGCATATTGGCGGAAATGGTTCGCCATAAAATCCTCTTCCCAGGAAGGGACTGTATCCTTGGGACTTTAAAATACTTGCAAAGTGGTTGTGCTGTCCCTGCTGAGCTGGATTGAATATAATACTTTGTGCCAGGCTGTGGGGAGTTGTTAATGTAGTGTCAATTCTCATTTTTATCTGCTCACCACTGCATTGCTCTTCCTCTTATGCACCTGGCTGATGCTGCATGCTCTCAATTTTCATTTCCACACATCATCACACCACTGTCTCTCTGTTTGTCTTCTTCTCAGTTTGCCTTTTGTTGTTTTTGTGCTTTTTTGTGTGTGTTTTTATTTTCTCATCATCATTTTGTTTGCATGTCCACCTCCCTGTCATCTAAACATCCACCTCCAGTGGACGTATGGTCAGTGGGCTGCATAGTGGCTGAGATGATCAGGGGAAGTGTGTTGTTCCCCGGCACTGATCGTATCCTTCCCCATCATTGATTGATCCACCGTGTCATCGCTTCATTACTGTATGTGTGAAGAGATCCAACACAGTCTTGATAGCTTCCCTCTATCACCTTGTCACAATCCATTTTCAAGTTTTCCACTTGACAAACGTGACCTCCATCATTGCTCTTCTCCACCCACCAATTGTGAGAGCACATTCAGACAAAGGGCAGTAGCTGCAAGAGAGCAATTCAAGTATAAACTGTATAGGAGAAGAATGAGTGGCTGCATCACTATAGATCATGTGATGTAGCTGTGTGTATATGGGCTATGAGTATGTGCACCTTAAAAAAGGTTAAATGTTGCTGTCATGATGGGGTGTTAGAGTATGTGTGTGTGTAGTGTTTCCTTAACATTTACATTCAGATATCGATCAGTGGAACAAGGTAATTGAGCAGCTCGGCACTCCATCTCAGGATTTCCTAATGAAGCTGAACCAGTCAGTAAGAACGTATGTAGAAAACAGGCCACGCTATGCTGGATACAGCTTCGAGAAACTCTTCCCAGACGTGCTCTTCCCTGCTGACTCTGATCACAACAAGCTGAAAGGTAAGCGGTGTTATATCATGATCCAAACCATTAAAAATGCATCCATCAAACCCCAGTTGAAGTCTTGTGATTCATACCTTATCTGTTTGTTGTTTCTTCCCTCAGCGAGCCAAGCAAGAGATCTCTTATCCAAGATGTTAGTGATTGATGCCTCCAAGCGCATCTCGGTAGACGAGGCCCTGCAGCACCCCTACATCAACGTTTGGTATGACCCAGCAGAAGTGGAAGCGGTAAGTGGATCGCTGATCGCACTGCATGATCCTTAAATGGGGTCACATGATATTTTAATTACTTCTGTGGAAGCGGAAAGTTGGCACCGCTCATCTACCACCAATGTGCCATTTAAGCCATTTTCTCTTTCTTAGCCCCCTCCGAAGATCCCAGACAAACAGCTGGACGAGAGGGAGCACACTGTGGAGGAGTGGAAAGGTTAGACAGCATACTAAGAATCTTTACACTGATCTCCACACTTCATTTTCACAGTTCAGTGTATTATTTACCCCCTGCCCCCTGAATCAGCACGAACTAACCACTGTGCCAGGCTGAGCTGTTGATTTCATTCACAGATAAAATCCTTTTTTATATAAAAATTGGTCGGTGCAAACGTCACTATATGTTGAGTATGGGAAGGGAACAAAATATTTTTAATGTTACCATGCAAATAAAAGCCATTATAAAGGCGTTGTGTTATAGTTCTTATGTAAAATTTGTGCAAATCTGATGTGTTTACAATAAAAAAGTAATGGTCAGCCGGTCAGATTGTATGAATAGCAGTGACATCATTTTTTTTCTATGCAAGGAAAGCACATAAATAAACCATGTGTAACAAAATCCAATGGTAGAGCCAGTGAATGCGTAGAAATCTAGCCAGTTGTTTACAGACATTGTTGCCTGAGGAGGTCTGTATCTCCACTGTGGTTGCCAGAGGGTGCGTGACATGACTTGAAATCCCCTTTTTAAAACCTGTCAGTTAATGTTTTCCACTGTGGGGCAACCTGAGTCCGTGGGGCATGAGAGGACTTAAGATTGTGAGTAAATATCACTTTCAGTTGTGCAGCACGATGAGCTCATCCTAAACCCTGCCAGGTGATAATGACCCCTCACTCATTTTTAGAAGGGTCACGCCAGCACAGCCTGTCCAAATTAGAAACATGATGCTGTTTGGACTGTACAGTATGCAATACACTCTGACTGTACAGAAAAAGTGTACCACATACTGTGCATACAAGCATCAATTCTTCCTCTCTGTCTCCCTTGCCTGACTTAACCCTCTTGTGTTCTTTGACTTGTAGAGCTAATTTATAAGGAAGTGAGTGAATGGGAGGAGTGGACAAAAAATGGAGTGATAAGAGGCCAGCCACCACCTTTAGGTGAGTAATCATTATAACTCTGGGAGATACGAGCGGGTGGAAGTGGAAAGGATGAATTACAGTGAATCAGTACTATTTTTGTTTGTTAGAGGCACATGATGGTTGTTTACCAGAGGCTGACACTCACTCTGTATGATTGAATAAAGCAAAAGTGCTAATATCTTGCTTGTAATTTTTCTTATACTACATTATATTTTATTAAAATTCACTGCACACTTGTGACATGCACACAACCCACTAAGAACTAATTGGGGGATTTGCAGGTTTAACCCAGAGAAGTTAAATCTGTGTTGAAAAGGTTTTCTGAAGTTACATAAACCCCACTGTTTTAACACTCTTTTTTTTTGAAGATCGAGTCATAAATAATATTTCAAGAGTTAAGTCCTGGTGTTTCCACAAAACAGTACAAAGTAGTAATTGTAGAGTTAGAAGGATATATATTGTCAGGGAAGGTAAAGACAGTCTACATGATTCATTTATTATTTTCTGTATCATTCTATTTGTAAAAGATACAAGAATATAATTTAATAATGGCTCTCTCTTCCCAAGACTTAACTTAAGTAAATTGTGAGTATCGTCTGCTTAGCGCCTAAGGTAACATCTGTTGTGATTTGACACTATATAAATAATTAAACTGAATTTAAATGCTTCAGTAAGTCCGACTTCATTATTCACAAAAGATTTAACCCAGTTTTAACCTTTATACTTTTGGCCTGCAAATGACTCAGTCATTTCTTACAGGGAAGTGTGACGCATTACTTGATTGTGCATGTGTGACTCATCATGTAAAGACAGAATCCTGTGTATTTCAATGAAACCTATGCGTTGACGTGTGTTTTTCGCAGCACAGGTGCAGCAGTGATCGACAGCCCCCCTCAGCCCACCTCCTCCTCCTCTTCGGCCAATGACGTCTCGTCCATGTCCACGGAGCCCACTGATCCTAGCAGTGACCCCACCATGACCTCTGAAACAGACAGCAGCCTGGACAGCCATACCTCTCTGGGTGCACTGGCCTGCTGCAGATAACGGACACATACGAAACATAACGCACAAACCCACACCTACTCACAAGAACAAACCTTTCCTCATGAAAGGGTCTAGGCCAATGGAACTTCTCATGTTAGTTTGTAGAGCTGCGCTTTTAATGTACAGTTTGTTTTTATTTCCCCCCTCCCTCTATCCTGCTGTAAATGATTGTGGTTTGAAATTGTATTATTATTACTGTATTTTTGCTGCAAAGAATCAGAGTATGTTTTGATGTGAATCTGTGATGTATGTAAAGAAAGAGAGGGATTTGAGTGTACTTTACACATTGCTGTTTTTTAGCTACTGCTACACAGTCGACTATCACACTGTTGGCAATGCAATATTATGTTGGGTATATTTTTGAATTGTTCATTTGGCATTTTTGTATTATTCTTGGGACATTTGAATGAATTTACACCAATCCTCACTTTTAAAAGTAGACTATAGCACATTCAATCTCGGATCCTAATGCAAATGGATAGATTTTTTTTTACATGATTTCTCATCTTTCTTGTAGAAAGCATCCCAAGTTAACTTATTTCCTAGTATTATGTCACCTCTGATTGTGTGTATCTTGACAAGCGGTCAAATGCCCTGTTGCCCTGACACTGAATTTCTTTTTTCTACTATAGCATACTGTAAACTGACTGTATTTTAACTTGTTTATTGATTTAGATGTAATTTGTAGATGACGGTCTGTTGGATGAGGAAGAACAGGGTGAATGTAAATGAATAGAAATGTGGCATTGCATCGAGCCAATGATAACTGTTAGCGCTGTAACAAGTTAATATAGGCCACTCCACTGACTAGGATGAGTGAGCTGTGTTTGGGGACTGTCACCAGAGACTAAGTCTAAATTAGTCACTTTACCCTGGTGGCCGGTTCGTTCAGACTTTATTCACAGCTGTCTGATATTTAGGATATTTCATTTAAGTGCCCTTAACTCAGTTCAGTGATTTTTAGTCCTCTCCGTGGCAGATGCCCCTCTCTTCTGTGGTGCGTCTTTCTGAGTTCTACCTCACACAAACACACACAAACACACACACACACACACATACATATACTCAACCATGCGTTTTTGAAGATACAATATGTATATCATGGCACACATCATTCGAAAGAAATGCGAAACAAACATCCACTTTCTTTTTCTGCATTTGTGTTATTTATTTATTTATTTATTTCAAGCTAGGCGGTGTCTATTGTATGTAATGTACATTTCATTCAGAAGTACTATTTATACGCATTTTGTTTCTTTTTTTTGTTTGTTTTCTGTGCAATATAATTCATAGATTAGTATACTTGGTAATTGATCTGTACATTTTTAATGTAGATGTATGTATGTTTCTGAGAGTCAGGAAACAGGCATTTGCTACCTGCCACGGTAACCTTTGGATGTATTTGATGGCTCAAATTCCCAACCTGTCCCTTTTGCCCTTTTTCATGGTTGGGCACTCCAGGCAGTAACCAGTAACCCCTAGTATCAGCTCCCAGAATGCACTTTGGGGATTGTGACGCATGTCCTGACCCTTTCTGGGCCACATTTAAAACGACTGTTGTGGCTTCCTCTTTTTGTGGGGTTTTTTTTTTCTCCCCTCCATTCTCTGGAAAATAGAAACGATTAGAATAGATTACGCATGAGTTTTCTCTGAATCTGGTTTCAGTGCAGGTACATTTTAGAGGAAAGAAAGGAAAGCCATTCAGCACTACTGGGATGATGCTGTCGTCTTCTAATGGTTTTGGCCAAATATGGACAGTAATGAGAAGAAGCTGTTGTGTTGTGGTGTGTTATGATAAGGCCAGGTGTGTGAATTTTAGCCTTTGGATCTGAAATTGCCTCACTAACAGACCAATAATATACATCAGAAATGGAAGCTGTCTACAGTACCTTCAACTCCAGCAAATAAAAGAGTTGAATTTTAATGTCTCACATTGTTCTTCCTTTGACTGTCAAGCTCTAACATCAACAGGGTGTTTATAAGGAAGACAACATGCCTCATATCATTGATAAGGCTTTTTCTGGTCTCCTACAGATGATTTTAGTCAATAGATAATCAGCTACATGGCCTATGGAGTATAATAGTCAGGAAGTTTGTGAAATGGTAAAATGGGAGGTGCTTGGTCCCTAGGAGTTCTCGTTTGGCACCGGCACTAGTCAGTGTAGGCACAAGATGGCCATACTAAAGAGGATACAACAACAAGTAGTACTGCACTAGAGGTATTTGGTCTTCAAAGCTTTGGGGCTGGCTGGTCTTCCCAGTATTCAAGCTCCTCCTCTGATGGACCAGATGAAGGCAGGTGGGTCTGGTCTAGTTGGTCCGTGTTGCTCCTGTGGTCAGATCTCCGAGGGTTTTGAAGAACTCCTCCATCTCCTGCTGCAGGAGAATGTTTCGGTTCTCTGCGGCTTGATGTGCCCGCTCTGAGTTCCTGAGTCGGATCTCCAGCATCTGAAACTTCTTCCTCTCCTGGTCCAGCTCTTCCTCGAGACGGTTTACCTGGGCCTGGAATTTAGAGCAGGACTCCTCCAACCTCAAAGAAAAGAAGAAGGCATCATAAATAAAACCTCATGTGGAAATGAATAAGTTATTTGATAGGAAATAATGACTGAGTCATCCTTACTTTCGAATCCTGCTTTCATAGCTTGTCCTTTGCTTCTTCAGCTCCAGCTTGAGCTCGGTCAGCATGTTGGTGAGACCTTCATTTGTTCCAGTGAGATCATCCTCAGTCCCACTTGCACTGTGATCTGGTGTATTTGCACTGTCCATCACATCCGTTGGTTTTTCTTGACCCTGTCCCGCTTTTACTGCTTTGTCACTTTCCTCTGGATCGGCCAGTGAGATCTCAAAGGACATCCAGATGGAGGAGGTGTCAGTGGGCAGGCTTAGACTGGAGGGGGCAACGTTGTCATAGGCAGACAGTCTGTGGGATTGGTGGAGGGCTCTGTGAGACAGGGACGTACGAGAGGAGTCTTCATCAGAGTCCCTCTGTGAGTCCTTGAGAGAAAGAGTGGTCTCTTTGAGGGAGAGGGTTGAATCCTTTAGAGACAGATTAGAGTCTTTGAGTCGTTCACCAGAGGAGGTGGTGCGCCTGTGAGCTCGGAGGGATGACAGACCATTCATCAGCCAGTTGCTCCCACCAGCTGCTGACACATCCCCCGCTGACCCCCCTATTTTTCCCCTTGACCCCCCGGATGCTGTACTGCCCTTGAAGGAGCACCTCCAGGAGGGCAAGGCTTTGGACTGTTTACTGGGGCTAACAGCTACTTCACCTCCACTTTTCCCTTCAGTTTTACTACTTGATTTTCCATCCATTTTTTCCTCTGTTTTACTTTTGCCCTTCCCTTCAATCTGAACATCCTCACCCATCTCCGATGTTGTACTAGGGCTTGGTGTGGTCGGCCTACTGCCTGAAGTAGGGGTGGAAGACGAGGGTTTCTCTTTAGGGGATTTGGAGCCTGTGCCTGAGGAGGGTGCAGGATCAGTGTCTTCTTGTGAGTACCACTCCACT
Source organism: Selene dorsalis (assembly GCA_900303245.1). NCBI lineage: Eukaryota > Metazoa > Chordata > Actinopteri > Carangiformes > Carangidae > Selene > Selene dorsalis. The sequence continues at coordinate 57,801 of OMNW01034027.1, forward strand.
TTGCCCCGTTGGAGAGGGCTGAGCTGTGGCTGTGGGGAAGTCCTGCTCTCTGGTTCTGGCTCTTCATGTTGATAAAGTCGGGAGTGTTCACTGATCAGCACAGTCATCAGGTGCTGCACCTGGGAACTACCTGTTTATAAAAGCAGACACACATTCACTTAAGGTAAGAATAAGCCTACTCTAAACATGTCATTTGCTCATGTTGATCAGAAAAAAACAAGTTTTTTGTGAGAAATTCTTGACATTAACACAAACCCTCCATCATAGTAACTGGATCCTCCACTCTGGGCCGGAGGATGTTGGGTCCAAACACAGTGGCCAGATTCTGAACACTCATCTTGTTCTCACTGGAGTGAGATTGAACTTCATCCAGAAACCTGTGCAGACAGAAACCGGTGTGTGAGTATATCCGACTGTATTTCTCACATAAAGCCCTCAGCACTGGCTGCATTGCTTCAGAGTGTTTAAAAGCTCCTTGTTCCTTTCAGTAAAAATACAGCTCATGAAAACAGGGGACTGAGTCATGCTTCCTGGCTGGTGTGTGGGCTCAGCTTGTGGTTATAGAAGACTTGCAATTATGCACAGTCCGAGTCAATCAATGTGATGCCATGTTGTCTGATGACAGGGATGTGGGGGTAGCAAATGCTATTTCTCTTCTATGACAGTGACAAGCCATCAAACAGTGAATGAGGAACTGAGGCAACAATGAAACTGTTACATTTGTAAAGTTAAAAAATAACTTAAATACAGGGGGCAACAGGGACAACAATGGTTTTAACATACCTGCAGATGTATTTGAGGATGTTGTAGTTGACCTGAGGAAGGGATTTCACCTGTTTGCCTAGTTCTACAATACCCTGGAACAAGAAAAACATACGTTAACCATCAAATTAATGGGTTTAAGATGTATCTATCATGACAAATAGATATTTTATTACCACTTCTTTATCCTTGGTAAGTAGCTGAGCACAAGAGAGAAACTGTGTATATTTGGAGAATGGGATTATGGGCTCTGGCAACTCCCTTATGTACAGCTTTAGCAGTGATGCCACTGTGTGGACATCTGTGGTACTGTAAGAGACAAAAAGTGCACATGAAGAATAATATCCAGTGATTACAGCCTGGCATGCTGCTACTGCTCCTTCCACTGCCTCACCTGTCAAAAACTGGCTTCTCGCCTCGGTCAAACGCGTCCTGTAGCTCCCGGACGTGATTGGTTTGTCCAGGGGCCCTGAAAAGGCCCTCCTCCTCCAGCCCGTGTTCACGTATGAAACACACACACTGTTCGACCACCACTGGCACCGGTCGCTGGGGGCCAGACTGAGCCTCATACAACATTGTCTCCTCTAGGTGCTGCCCAAAGACACCTGAAAACACACAGCAAAGACAATGAACAGCAACCAGTTTAGTTTAGGGTATTTCCTTAAATTTATAATCAGTAATTGTGAATATTTGTATGCAGTGTTTAAGAACCACACCTCCTCCAAGTGGAGCCCATATGACTCTTCGTATGGCTCTGACCCATTCCTCCATGTCACTCTGAGAATTGGCCATCAGCAGGAATGATTCATGGCTTATACCTGTTCGATCTTTTTCTCCACCGCCCCCTGAGAACACAACCGTATTTCATGACTTCCTGGACCAACAGGAGAAAATGATTAAGAACGTCAAATGAAACAAAAATACCACTTCTGCAAAATACTTTGCTCATCACTGAATCATCACCCACTTGTTTACAGTTATGTGATACGGCATAACTGTAAACAAGTGGGTTGTGCCGGATGGAAACATCAGTATTTTCAATAACCTTATTAGCCCCAGCTCCCCTGTTAAGTACAAAGATGCAGCCATGCAGCTCTGCCACTCTTCCCTCTCTTTCCTCATGGCCACACACAGCTTGACACCACCTGGTTTGACATTTTAGTTTGACATTTTGGTTTATTTTAGTTTAGCTTTACACTGTGTGGAAACATCTCCCTTTATGTGACTTTGTTTTTTAAGAGGTGCAAGTACGTCCACATTTCTGAAAGCAAGTTTGTTAATCATGAAACATTTCTACTGACAGAAACCTTGAATACAATCCAAAAGACAGGGATCTGGTGGATTTGGTAGAGGGTAGCATGTGTCCTACTGTGAGATATATATCAGTATCTGCTTTTAAGTCCTGCACTGTGGTGCATGGTGTATTTGTGTGCAAGAAATGACCCAGAAAGAGTAGTGTTCCCTGTGGACACCAGTAACTGCACCACTGCACACTGTCTCCTTTTTTCCTTCTTTCCTGGACATTTTCCTCTCTGCCTGTTTTCACTCTGTTATTTTACTAGTTTTCACATCAAAGTGACGCTTGGCTTCCATCTAACATGTTAAAAGACATTAGTGTATTTGCATGTTTTACCTAATTACCTATTCCAGTACTGTATTACCTTTTTTTTTTCCTACAGAAACCCTGATGCAAGACTGTATTTATTTATCCAGAGGCAGCCAGTTAGTTGCTCTTGCAAAAGTGAAATTAACAACACAGAGGGAGATATATCCAGTACTTTTCACCAGTTCAGTCTGTTTTCAGAGCTGCTCCAATAAAGGAGCGTAACAGTGTTTCTACAGCACACCCTCCTCTTTGATAATTGGAGCTGAGAAAAACTAAACAAGAGCCTCATCCTCAGGATAAACTGTCAGGGTGTTAATCAACCTAGTGCACTGAACCTGTGCTGCCAGTAGGAAGTAGGTGCTACAACTGAGCCCTTATGAAGAATCATCCAACCACGCCCCTTGATCTATGTGGTGCACACTCCCTCGTCGTGCCAACCACACATCAAGAGCAAGGCTGAGGTTGCTGTAGCAATCACATCCTTCATGTCATCCTTTCATCCTATGCAGCTTATTGATTTTTTTCATTCATCACAATGAGGTTTACAAAGAGAACACCAGCAGCAGAAGTATACTTTCTATAATTCACTGCAAATCTGGCATCAGGTTCATTTTTCATATTTACCGGTTGTGATGTACACTGATGTTGCTTTGACCTCCTGAATGTCTTTCTCTAGAAAATAGTTGTTCTTAGTAGGAAATTACACCAGATATGTTTTATCAGGATTTACTGAAGCATACATTTTTAATGAAATCCTAAAATGAGCATAGTGTTTGGCACAGCAGTAAACAGATGGTTCAGCATCCCTAGAACAAGACCTCCTCACTTATTGACTTCCTTACACAGTGGGGCTGTCACCATGCCAACTCACCTGGAATTATTTCAAAAAGGTGGCGACCAGGCTCGTCCTGATTGGCGGGCAGCTCATTGACCTGACTGCCCTGGAGAGGAATACAACCCTGTAGGAGAAAGGAGAGGAGGCAGTGAGACAGCCGGATAGACATATGGACTGACAGGCAGGTAGACATGAGGAAAACACCCACATCAACTGTATTCAAGAGCCAAACAAGAAATCAATCAGTGGCTCTGGACTTGGACGTGTAGTGCATGTTAAACATTATAGAGTTCTGAGCCCTCTGGGCTCTGGGCATCTGCCCAACAGAGGGAGGTAATGATGATGGACGAAGGGATGACTCAGGGAAACATCTCTTCATCTATTTATCCCTCTGCTGCTTCCTGGTGTACATGCATCTGTGGTCCAGCATAGAGATGGTCAGAGGTCACAGTCTGAGTGCTTACAGGAGAACCACAGGGCAGCAAGTTACCACTTTATTACCACGTGTCACGGCAATAACAGCGCTCTAAGACTCAAATGGAGATTGTGGGGATGGATGCTTTTAGTGGGAAAGATGAATGGATATTTATACAGCTATAATTTGACACCAGAAATATAAAGATAAGTGTGAGTAGCTGAAAAAATCAACATCGCCTAATACAAGTCCTTTATTTTCCTTGAGGGCTACAAAATATATTTTGTCACCCTGATTTAAAAAAAAAATCAATAAGCTATTTTCAGAGTTGGTGAACACACATTGGATCAGTTGCCCCTGGGGGAAAATACTCATTAGATAAATTCATGAAGCCTGAATATGTATCAGGCTTCAAACTAAAATCAATCCAACCCCCCCTGAGGCAACAGGTGACATCAGGTTACTCTCTTCTACATGCATATGCCTTATTTTGTGCACGTCACCTGTGCCTTGGTTTCATCCTGGTCCTTGTAGAAATACAGAGCTTCAGCCCTCAGGACAAACCAACGCAGCTGCCAGTTTTTCATGATACTTCGCTGCCTCTTTAGCCAGCCTGCCTTCAGCGTTTTCTCCTGATCAAGAGGCGAGCAGGGCCTGGATACCCGAGACAGCTCTCCAAGCACCATGCTCTTGGACCGTGCTGCATGGACAGACACATAAAGAGAAAGTAAGCAAGAAGAGGCTTTCAGGATTACAAGATTAAGAGCATCAGAGTGAGACAGAGAGAGATAAGGAAGCACAGAGTTACATCGAGACAGAGGCTACATGTTATTTTTGGATTTTCTTCCTTATTCTAAAAATTCACCCAGAGAAGATTCACAATCATTATTCACAGGAATCTCTCCTGTGTGCAGCTAAATCCACAGGCTTGACCACACATCCAGATTTACCATTAAGACAATTCATCCAGAACACAACACCTCCATTTTGTAGCAAAGACATCCTGCTTTAAAATGAAGCCCATCAGTCAGTTACAATACTGTTTATAATGTGATTCAGATTAATTAATTAATAAGGAGACATATTAATTTTAGGTTCAGAGGGGGATTTTATTACATATTAGGTTGGACTTTAACAACCACAGACTGATCACATGCATGGATTATATATTAGCATCCTTGTGCCAAAGGTACAGAAAAAAAAACAGCAACAGTAGAGTGATCCCTAGGGAGTCAGGGTGAGAGAGAAAAAGCGAGAGAGAGATAAACAGAAAGCAGAGGGAGAGGAGAGAGAAGAGAGAAATCAATGGCATCTTTTTTGCTGTTAATTGCATCTCGCTTTCTGCTGACGACAGCAGGGAAGGCATCTATAAGGGGCTGGACTGAAATCTCTCTTTCTGTTTCTCTCCCGTTATCTCTCTGTCTTTCTCTCTCTCATTTATCAGCTCTCTGTCTGGACTCTTCATTTTATTTCTCCCCTCTCTGGATGTCCTTCATTTACAGAGCCATGAGTGCTGGGAGGGGAGGGCACTGGGCACTGAGTGTATCAGTCATTAACAGAACTGTATAGTGACAGCAGAAGTAGAAAGAGCAGGATCTAAAAATACAGAAGACGTGGCATCTTCACATCTCAGAGAGGAGCTGGCTTTTTTTTTTAATTATCTACTGTCAGAAAAGAGCTGCGAGTAGACAGGAATCAAATCATCTCTCCAGGATATAATGTCACTCAAAGGGCACCACCTCATATTTAATAACACAATTTACATGTCCACTTAAGTACTTTTATGTTACTAATTACGAGCTATTATAAGCACTAATTAATCGGATTTTAGATACTTCAGTTAAAGTCGGACTACCACAACATAAAAGAACATGATACTCCTTTACATTTTATATTGTAAATATTGTAACCAAGTAAAAGACATGAATGTCATGTTTTCTTTTTTATATTGAGATATTTCGTTCTTTTAATAATGTGTAAACAGCAAATATCAGAATCATACACATGTTTGAAAATGGAATTGCATTGGGACTGCTCTAATTATTAATAGTAGCATTGTGCATGTTTTGTCACTGTTGAGTAATTAAAACATTTGGCTGTTTGGTATATATAATATTAAACATATCAGTATATATACATATATAAATATGTATCGCTACCTTTAATAATATTTTGTAATGATTGTAATTAACATGGTGCAGTAAAAACTCTTCCATTTGTACACTGTTTTATTAGTTAAATCTTACAGAGATGATATATAGACAAAGAAGTCTTCATGGTGATTTTAAATTTTTAAAACAATTATTCAGCCAAACAGCTGATGGAGTGAAGCTTCAGCCTCATTACTCAGGGTTTCTAGCAGTAGCATCTTCCCGTAAGGCTCACACTCCACTTAGCTGCTTAGGATTCAAGTCTGATATCCAAGTTTCTGAGTGCAGATCCAGCTCTGTGATGCTGTCTGAATTTGCCCTGAATGATGTTGCATAAAAGGGTCAGAGGAGAGCAGAGCTGGGAATCCAACCAAAGGAGAATACCATTACAGCAAATGAGAGATGGCAAGCGCAACAAACGTGGCGAGCAAACTTAAGTGGCTACTGCGCTTTTATGGTCTTATTTTTACAGCTGGTCTAGAAGGACAGCCAGGGGAGAAATGAAGCCAACACACAGTAATGGTTCTTGAAGCTGCTGCTGGCCAACATTTTACTCTGTTGTGGCTATTGTCATGCAAAAAAAAAGATATTTCCAAACCTCACAGACTTTTGTTTGCTGTCATGGCTGCAATGCCTGCAATCATGTGGATACACTCACACACCCAGTTACCTAAAGCAGTGTGTGTTGGTTGTCTATAGCAACCACCTGCTGTGCAGAACACAGCAAGTATTTATACTCATCGCGATAATCTCGGTGGCAGCAGTAGTTGCTGTGGTGTGCAGCTTCCATATTCATCTTCACGCAGTCATGTGAGAGGCATGTAAATGTGGTGTCCAGACTTATGTGGTCACAAGTGGATTTTACTCAGCGTTAGAGGAACTATGTTTGACGCCCAGCTGTTGTGATATACAGAAAAGAGCCCATGCATTCCTCCTCGCCACTGCCCATGTCTGAGTCCGTCACCTGCTCAAAACCACAACCAGTGCCCCCATCATGTGCTCAGGTGTGACCATGTCAGGACAGACCATTGTCACGGGGAGAATTGTCCCTCCAGCAGCCATGTTTAGTACAACCCACAGGGATCTCCATCAGGATCTCTCTAAGAATGAGGAGGGTATAATCAAGAGACAAGAGGGATTACATCACCCTGTAGTAGTGCTTGTTAACTCTCAATGAACACAGCAGATAAAGCCTCAGATCATGCAAGAAAACTCAGGTCACAGCTGATAGCAATAGCCACTGAGATGCAGAATGACCCCGGTGTGAACGTTCGGCACATGCCCGGCATTGTTACACCTTATGATGTCATTATCAATGAGCTCACTGACAACAACGTAGATATTATTATTACCAAGATAGGATGCCAGATGGAGCTCTGCAGAGGCAGCGACACAGAGGGAGAGAATGAGAGGAGAGAAGAACAGACCACAGCAAAAAAGAAATAGAGAAAAGAGAGGAGATGGAGCGTAAAGGAGGGATGGAGAAAGGGGAGGAGGGACCGTGCTTACCCCGGCGTGCCTGTTTTATCTTGGGGCTCAGCATGGTTACCGTCGCTGTGCTGCTCCCTCTCACAGAGACATGACTGCATCCCTCTGTTCACACACTATTCCTCCTCTACACACACATGCACACACACACGCGCTCACACACTCAGCACCTCACGCTGCTGCCTCGCCCTGTTACTCCTCATCCTCGGCGAGCATCTCTCTCCTCCAGCTCACTGTCTTGCATTTGGACTCTGTCTCCATCTGATTTCACACGCACATGCACACACACATGCTTACAAGCACTTAACCATACACCCTCCTCCTCACTCTCGTCTTCCTCCCCTAATTCCTTTCGTCTGTCTCTCTCTCTCTCTCCCTCTCTGTCCCACCGGCCCGGCGTGCTGTTGTTCTCGCATAACTAGAGCCCTGCCCACCTTGTCTCTCACTCCCTCTCTCCCTCTCTCCCTCTCTCTCTCTCTGCCTTCTGCTGCACACTTTCAGTATCAATTTCTCACCGTCTATAAATATGTCTGGCTGTGTGTGCTATGTCTTGTCACTCATTTCTTTATGTTGGCTCCCCCATCACTCCACAGTCAGTTTGCTTGTGGAGATTTGATTATGGTCTAGTCTGCACCTGGAGTACAACCTCAGATCAATACATTTGATTCAACTGAAACCATCCTCGCTATCAGAAGACTGATGCAGAGCAAGTGGACGTGTCATTGTATCATCTGTACCTCTAAACAACTCCAGATGTGTGGCAGAGCTGATCGTCATATGTTTTTAAACTGACAAAAACTTGACTTGGTCGTGAGTCACTCTGGCCGAGATTTTCAGTCTGAAGGGAAATGCAACACCGCTTGGGAATCTGCATGGTGGAAGCCACAGCACTCAAGGGTGTGATGTTCTTGTTCCTATTCTGTCTGGTAGTGATGTGATAAAGCAGATAAATGCTGCAGTTCAAGAGGCAGCATGAGAGTCAAATGCAGCACAGAGACTCTGAGCTGACTGAGATTTCTCACCTACTCAGCTCACATATAACAATCAATCAATGACAGATGGTCAACACTATCCACAGCCCCTTAGGAAGGCTTTATTATAGGGAGCAGCAGTGAATGTGATACAACTTTGTCAATTTAATTTGATCCACCTTCAGCTTATTATTAAACAGCATGGCTCACAGAGATGATCCAAAAATGCGGTGGACCAACAAATCACAAAAACATGGAGCTAAAGTTTATAATAGAACTCAATAGAATCATTAGCAACAACAGCATGCTAACAATGATCAATTGCGCAAAACAAATAAAAAAAACAAAGTTTTACCTGCTGATTCCTTTAGTGTATCACTGGACATAGCAGCCCTGGATGGTTTCATTGCAGTGAACTCGTCTGCACAGTGAATCCCTCTCCTCCGGGCCCATTTCTAGAGCCACACACACACACAAACACACACACACACACAGGGACAGTCCAACTTTAAACAATGGCATTACAGAAATCTCAGTTTAATTGACCATCACAAATCTAATGACATTCACATACCCAAAGAGAAGGGACTACTATTCTTGCCATCAACACTCCAGTGACGTGTGCCTGAGGAATGCTGATGTGAACTGATTCTCATAGAAGGAAGGCAGGAAGTAAAGAAAGTCATGAGAGTAGTACTTGCCAAGTCATCCTGGATGGGCGGACCGGACAACTCTCAGCCTGGAGTCAGAGTCTCTGTGCTGCACGAGAAAGCATCACATAGTCCCAAATCAGTTACTCTGATTGATACTGTGAAATAAAACAGGAGGTGTGATTCTGTCCGTGTCATCTGGAATCTCAGTTGGTCTGCCACTCAGGAAGTGAGCAAGCTTGATAGAGAAGTGAAAACTGCTGACTTCTGTCCAAAAAATTATTATGAGGTTTTTTTTTTAAATGATTACTGTATGTTTTCTTTACTCCTAATAGGGTAAAATGCAGTGCGCGGGCTGTTAGAGATTTGCTTATGCAAATCTAGATGGAGAAGCTTTCAGAAGCTTGTTTCTCTCCAGCTTCACATGAAACAGAGAAGAGATTTATTTTCTCTACACAGCAGATTTAGGTGTTTTTTTTTATATTTTTTATTAAACATATTTTTCTAGCATAAAAATGCACAATGACACAAACGAGGTATCATCTTGGAAACTAGTCACCAAAGATAAAATACATCAGTACATATAAAATATACTGGAATATAAGTGGCAGCCAGTAAAATACTATAACACTGATCCAGGGACAGAGAAATACAGTAAAAGCACTTAGTTTAAAAGACTTACATGCACTCATCTTAACTACCTCATATGCATAAAAGGCAGTACAGTAGACACTAAATTATATTACATGACATAGCCACTCACATAGTCCAGACACACTGGGCTCTGAGGGGTGTGGAGAGCGTCATCTATAATCTAGAAATATGGTCCTGAGGGACACATAGGAAATGAGTATGTGTAATTGAAGGCATGAAAAGAGCACGTCCCATTAGTGAGAGCAGAGGAAGTGTCATGGCACAAATGACAGGGAGCAGGTCGCCGAGGTAACGACATTATGTTAGGAACAAAGTCTTTCATTGCACCTGGTATTAACCATTATCACTAGCTAATCACAGATTTGTTTTGGAGCACACAAATGTTCACAGCTTGGATCTACAGTATGCCTTGTGCTTTTATTCAAAGCAGCGATGACAATGATGTTAAAAAGGTCCAATGACCATTCATGGTGTTTCCTGCTAAAACACAGTTTTGGTAAATATCCAGTACTTCACACAGAACAATGTTATCCAACAAATTAATCACAAACACTGTTACTTTAAAAGTGTTCAGTGAGATCTCTAAAAACTAGGTGAAAAACTAGACTCCAAGTGGTAGTAATCCTGCATCTGCTCACAGATGTATAGATGGCTATTTTAAAATAGAATATTAAGATATGACCAAATTTTACATTCAAGTAGGCCTACGTGTTATATGGCATTAGAAATTTATGAATCTAAAGAGGATGTTATCACAAAGTTGAGTGCACACCAAAGACTGAGGCTGTATAACTGTAAATGAGTGATGTTGATGAAACGGCTGCACACAAGACAGTTTTAAATGTCGATGGCAGTTTCGTCCTCTCTTGTTTGTCCGATGCCCACCCGTCTTCGACCCTCCAGCAGAAATGACAGAACTATAATCCAGCGCTGTCCTAGCGACCTCTGCCGTGCTGAGCTTTCACACTGTCTGAAGAAAGTGGTTGTTCCCGTGGCAACGGCGTCAAACTGCTCGGTCAGTAGCCACACCTCCCACAAAAGCGTCAGTGCGTTCATAACCACCATGACCACAACCCAGAACTCCTGCCCTAACAGTGTGAGCCACAGTGACAAGCTCCGACTGCCGGCAGGCATCCTGTCGTACAGGTAACTTGTTGCCGTGGCAACAAAAAGAAGGTGGGCAATCACCATGGAGAGGATAAAGAAGAGAAAGAGGCGGTGGTTCCCCCGGCCGACGCAGTGGTTGAGGAAAAGGCAGTGATGGTCGTAGTCTTTGATGCAGATGTCACATAGTTTACAGTGTTTAGTGTAGTCAGGCTGAAACAGCTGAGGAAAGGAAAGAAAAGAAAAGAAAACAAAAGAAAAGAAAAGAAAAGTCAGGGTGAGAATTAACTAATGCAACTTTTTATACAATTTACTGCTAAATTTTTTCAAAAGCATGAAAATGGTTTTGTGTTTTATCTTCACCATGGTCTGTAAATAAACCAGGCTTACTCATCCTAAATATTTCATCACTGTCTTTTTATCAGATACAGACTGATAACCTGATATAGAGTGGGATAAATGGATAGAAAGGTAAAATATAGGTGTATACTGTGGGAATCCTGACCAGTGTGACTGTCTTACCTCACAGTATGGACAGAACCTGTGAGGGCTCTGGTTGTGCTCCACCAGGTCAGCGATGCAGGAGAATCGAGGATCTGCATCTGCTCTGTCCAGAGCCCCAGGGCCCTGTGTCAGAACCTTACAGAACAAACCCAGGACTAGGGAGAAGTGGACCATTGACACCTGGACCAGAGGACTGTTTGGCCACACACTTTCACAAGGTTAAGGATGAAAATGTGTCATTTCAATAACCATTTATCCTGGATCACACGCTTTGCAAAGGTTAGCCCATGCTCATTTAATTGTGATATTCAGTGAGTACAATTCTAGACAGTTATAGATCTATCTGCCAAAAATATGCACTGTTGCAAGGCTTAACTTTGTCAAGGATATTAGGCATTATTTTTCCATAGAAGCAGAGAAGGGAGTGGAACATGCCCGCTGTGAGGGTTCCCAAGTAGATCGGGTTGGGTAACCTTGAATATACAAACTGAAGTTACCACAAACACTAACATACATTGACTTTCTGATGAACATTCAAGGTTCTGCAATTTTTTGTCAAACCTTTGGTATGTGGTCATGCGGTGATATTGTGTAAAGATGCTTCTAGCCAGCCAGGGGAAGAGCAAGGCGCAGATCAGCCCCCCATAGCCTCCCAACATGGCTGCTATTAGCAGGATGGCAGCCCCACTCAGAGTTGGAAAAAATAGTGTCCAGTAGTATAAAACTGAAAATAACACAAATAACATCAAGCATATTTAGTCAGCTTATACACACAAGAGCAGCTCTTTTAGTTACAGCTCTCCTAATACCATCACCAATTTTAACATCATTATAATCATCCTTGCTCCTGTTTAAGTGAATGATAAAAATCGCACAGTAATATTTACCACGAGACTCCGTGGGCTTGTGATGTATTGGCTCATTAATGTGCCGACTCAGTAGTTTGGTGAGTTGCTGATGTCTAAAGAAAAATAGACAGTGTAGCCATCAGCAATACAATCCCCAGAGAAAATTGTAAAATCGAGAAAAGCAACCATATTGTCTGTTTTAGAGGCACAGTGGGGTGTTAAAACACAGTGACCTGCTAGTCAGTGTTTTTTTTTCAAGTATTTCTGAAAACAGCAGATTCACCTGAATGTTTTCCCCTGTTTGCAGAGGTCCAGTGGCGTGAGGCCACTGTGGTTCTTCTGATGGAGCATCCTGCATCCTGTTCTCTGCAGCAGTGTCCAACACACCTCCACTCCGCCCCTCTCTGCTGCAACGTGAAGCGCTGTCGCTCCCTGCTGGTCAACTGCATCCACAGCACATCTCTGAGACACAAACAAGAGGGTTTGAGATGCACAGCTGCTACATAAATGATGGTCACAGCTGTGCTGAGTCCTGCTACACCAAAGCATCTTTAAGATTTCACTGATCTTTGTCCCATTTCCAAGTTATCTCTGGCTTGATGACATGAACTCATCATAGAGATGAATCAACGATTAACAGCCAGGTTTTATTGCTGGGACTGCAGTTTGTAGGACTGCAGTGTAACCACTTGCATAAACTGACAACAGTGGACACCCACTCAACTGAAGTTGAGGCAAAGGTAAAACATTCTTGTTAATTCTCAGCTGGGGCAGCAACAGCTCTCATTTGACTCAGTGTTACCAAGTGTGACATGTAAGATCATGCCCCTGCCCACTGTGTGATGCTGTTAGTCAACTAGAGTATATGAGTGTATGAGAGACTGAAGATTGTACCATACCTGGTCTCTGAGCAAATACCGGACCACCTCCGTGTTGCCAGTGGATGCAGCCAGGTGTAGGGGTGTCACCTGGTACATGTCTGTATCTGAGAATCGGAACATTCCCGTCTCCCACAAATAGTGCACTGCAACGCTGAGAGCAATAAGATCGATAATGTGAGAATCCTAATTTGTGTGTGACTGTGTGGTGACACAGAAAAAATACAAAAACAACAAAGGCATGTGCTGTTTGTTGTTTGCACTCACATGTTGCCCCCAGTGACTGCATGATGCAGTGATGTTTTTCCCTGCAGGTCTATGAGGCGCAGATCAGCTCCATACTGCATCATCTGGTGGATGATGTAGATGTTCCCTTGCCTGTACAGTCAAAAATACACACTGTTATTACACCATGATGATTCGGTTATGTTTCAGTAACACTACAGAACAATCGCTCACCTGCAAGCAAAATGAAAGGCTGTCTGTCCTGAATCACAAGTCAAGTTAGGGTCAGCCCCATTACTAAGGAAAAGGTCAACCAGGACACGGTTACCGTGGAGGGCAGCGTAGTGAAGCGGGGTAAAACCACCCCAGCCTGGATGAAGGTAAACACATGCACATGATCACAGTCGGGTTGAAGGTAAACACATGCACATGATCACAGTCAGGGTTGAAGGTACTGACTTTCCAACTGGATCTGTAGTCTCTGAGACTAACAAGATAAGTCTGACACAAATGCATGGTGTCTTAGCCTGTTGATCGCTGAAACCCTCTGGAGCTGGGGTTAGGGTTCCCTTTGGCACAATGTGACTTTGTGCTGTGTTGTTACAGGATCTGTCCATCTAGATCTGTGCCAGACCATCTGACAGAGGAGCTGCAGCAGGGTTAGATTTCCCCTTAGCATTAGGACAAAATCACATCACGAGACACTGAAGCATGACAAAATTTAAAATAGTCCTTACAATGATACACGGAGGAATGATACTTGTTTAGTGCTATAATACCTGCACGTGCAAATTAATCTAGTTGCAACTTTCATCAGGTGTGTATTACAGAGACATGACAACAGGTATTACAGGTTTGTTGTCTTAATTAACTATGTTCATTTACAGTTTCCTGTCCGCCATATGAACAAATCAGGAAATACAGCCACAGTACAGTTAGAGGATTAAACTGTGCATGTGCTGACAGGAATGCAGTGGCAAGTAGTGGGCACAACACAAGCATGATCATGACGTGATCACTGTTACTGCTTCTTACCTTTCTGCTTGAGGACTGATCGATCACTTTGAACGAAGTGTATACACTGTTCTACATTTCCTCTCTGTATACAGTCAAATATGTCTCCGCCGCTAACGGAGCACACAGGCATCGGATGCATTATGATGACTGCACCACGGGAGCGGCCTGCTATTATTTCCGCAGTCTACATTAAACTGCAACGGGAACAAAATCAGCTCATCGGACGAAGCGCTACAACATCATAATGTAAGGCGAGAAGGGAGATCATCTTTCGCTTCCAAGTAACGGGGAGCTTTCATTGTGCTAAACTGATTGAGGCAGACCACGCCCTGGACACCTCATTGGTTAGAGCTACCCGCGTGATTAGTGACGTCAGCGCGCAATAAGCCACGTGGTCTCTTTAAATACGATAACAACACCACCACCACCCCAGCCGTTAATTGGCACCGTGTCACGCCTTAACCGGTCAGATTAGGTCCTGAGGTTTAAGGACACTGAATTTGTAGCGAGTATATACAAGTTTTTAGCTGGAAAAACAAATGTTTAACATAAAACCACAGATGGCAAGAAATGGTATTCATTATTTGGAAGAATATACATGCCAGTAAGATAGGGTTTCTCAAGGAGTCTGTACCTCACTGGCCGAGGTCCACTTACCTTTTTGACAAAGGAATAAAGTTTAACAAAGCAATAAAGTGGCGTTATTAGCTGGAGGGGCTGGAGTCCACACTGAGCAGGAACAAGAACCGACACAGGAGATAAATGTGGCCTGGAAAATGAGGAACAGTGCGCCATGGAGCTGGTCAATGTCCGGAGAGAAAGTGTCTGTGGCCTCGGCAGGTGGTAGTGATGACTGCAGCCATTGGAGGTAGCGCACCTAGCTAAATCAAGTGAATACAACCTATTTTTATTCGCTCTTTGTGATCAAAACTCCACTCGACGCTCTCGGTGTAGACACTTGGACTTTTCACTTCAAGTGAACATGTAATGGATCACATTAATAATGACTAAATTCAGTTTCAGTGCTCAAATGACCACTGTTAGCATGCACTGTGCCATAGCAGGGAAACCACAGACAACAACTAGCATAGCCGCGCCGTCATGTCGCCCTCTACAGTTGTGAGTTTACTGCTAAAATAAACTCAGTCAGCAAGAGGTACATTACTGACAGGTCGTTAAGGTTGTGCATTTACTTATGGTACAGTGTCTTCTCTCTCAATATCTGGCGGTTGTCGATGTGTTTCTTTGGCATTATGCCCCACAAGATGGCGATGTTTAGCTAAAATATGCCATTGCTGAGGCGTACCCTACGTACCCAATGCAACCAGTTTCAGTGAAGTCATACTCATTCAAATTACAGTCATATATTCATTATAATTGATAGATCGACAATAAGGACCCCCCCCCCAAAAAAAACAACAACAACCTCTAAATCGGACCCTGCTTTTACCATTATCACTTTATATTTTTGTAACAAGATTTAACACTGTTTTCTTCACTGAACATTTATAGCACTATAATAGTAAGACAGACCTGTACCTATCTGAAATTATTATCAGCAGACAAACAAACAAAAGGAAGTTTGTTCTAATTTTACACCTACAAGTCAAAGGCTTCAGTCAATTTATCCACGTAAAAGCTGTGCCTGCTTTCATCTTTGATGAATCATGGGATCCTGTTACAGAGATTCATAATCATGCCAGCCTTACATGATCCGTCTATAAAAAGCAAAGGGACTCTTCTCTCAGCAGTGGGAGGGCCCCATCCAACTAGCTAAACAAGAGTTTTTCACTTCTGCTTCTCTGAGGAAGTAAGAAGGCACATGACCTGGGCCAGCTGATGTGAGTTACTCTGCTTGTTCAAAGTTCAGTCTGCTTGCTGCAGATTAGTAAGGGGCGGGTGGTTTTACAGAAGGGTCGGCACTGTAGACGCTAGTCATGTTGTAGCAGGTTTCTGCTTGTCTTTTTCCTCCTGGCATGGAAACAGTGACAGACCACTCACTCTGGAATAACACAACGCAAATGACAGTGTGCCTTCACAGCAAGGAAACTCCCAGATGGCTTTCACGCAACTACAGGTAAGAATATTAAGACTTAACCGTGTGCTGTGTCAATTTTCCTTGAAAAAAAAAGAAAAAAGAAAGTACATGGGTACATGGTTTGCATGTACCCGTGAAGACATTTTCACTTTGACAAATTTGTTTCACACTATTAAACATGATAGGTATGTGCTCCTCTTTCGGGAGGGTGTGAACTCTCTTACTGTTGGTCTGTCACACGCTCATTTCATGCAGAATGTGCTCACACGAGGAAGCATCAAAGTATTAATGTATATCTGTGGAATGAGATCTAACTGTCTTTTTACTTACCGGACCAGTGTTACCGGCTCTGGCTTAACAGTTTAGCAATCTGTCTAAAAGAAAATGTCCCTCATTGTTAATCATCTGTGTCTCAAAGCCTTGACTGACCAACCAAAATAATATCACTGTAATGTGGAAACAATCCTGTGGTCAAGCCTCAGCCATACAAAAACACGTCTGCTCCTCCTCTACACCAGGTGTGATGGAAAAGTGTAAAAACATTAATGTTAACAGCCTCTTGTGTGAAGGAGATGATGATGAACTATAGATAAACTACAGATTGTGATTGTCAAAGTGTCCAAAGCTTTGATAGTTAGTAACTAAATGGCTGTGAATATTATTAGATTTGATAAGAAGCACATTTGAAACCTCCCCCTCTAATTCTTTTTGACTCTGCCCCAACATTTGACCAGCATTTGAGAAAAGCTAGCTTTTTCTATTATTGCCAAAATCAAGTGTGTCTCATTGAAACTCCTTGACAAAGTTTCCTATACCTCCCTCTACCACCTCCACTATTCCAAAGCCCTGCTGCCAGACTCCTTGTGGGTGCCCTCCTGTATCTCTGACCTTTAACTCCATAATCTGGACCCAAGTCCACCAGGTCATCTCACTTGAGACACAACTATTTCATGAACTTCTAAGCTCTGTGCCTTTGCTGTTGCAACCTCTAGACTGTGGAACAGTATACCCCTCTCTATCATATCTGATCTCCCCATTGATTCCTTTAGAAACAGGCTTTAATTTAAACACATTTTTATTGTTTGAATCCACTTGATGGGTGTTTTTCTCTGTCCCTTTGACAATGTTTACTGATAAGGACTGATTAGGTTTTTTGATTTTTTTATTCTGATTTTATTGTGTATCAAAAACATAACATCCTCTATAAATAAAGAGGACTTAACTCGACTTGACATTTATTTGAGTTAGGTAGAATAACATTACGATTCTCAGTGTTTTGTGTATGGGCACCTCAAAATACGCATTCAGTTGTGAAATCCAGATTTCCTTAACTTGTGGGATGGGACTGTTTATTTTAAATCTGTTGTGCAATTACTGTTGGTGTCTAAGCAGCGCACTGGAGAAAAGGAAATAATATGACTAGATTCTATTAAAAAAGTGCTAAATATAGTCTGAGCTTTGAAAGATGGCATTTAATGGCATTATATTCTTCCTATTACTAAAAATTGTCCATCCATTATACAACATGAATCCCTTATTGAGGTTGATAACTGATAATGATTAATGAGTGGCACATGACTGCCAGTGGTCTTTTCCTCTGCGTCTGGTGGTTTTCAATGTAGAAGGTATATTCGCTAGATAGGGGAGGAGGGTTGAAGATTTGGTTTGATACAAATAACATAGAATTAATATTTATTTTGGATATTAGGTCAACTTGGGATGTCGGAGGAAAAAAAGAAGATGACTGTGTGAGGATTTCTCATTTTCTGTCCTCCCTTTTTTCCCTCTAGGACCAGACAGCAAAAGGAGAGAGGATCAACAAGGAAACCGGTGAGCTCAGTGCTTCAGGGGAGTTACCTGTCACAGTGGAGTTGAAGGAGCTGAAAGTGGAGGGCTCTTGTAGAAACCCTCAACTCGCCCAAGTGCTCAGAGACCGACTACAGGAGCTGGAAATTCACACATACTCAAACCCCGACCACAGAACTGACCATGAACCTTTAGAGAAGAAAGAGGAGCATTTGGTTGAAGTCCTACCTCTCTTCATACAGGTATGGACCTGTGGGACAGCAGAGTGTACCTATTTGTCTCTCATTGTTTGTTTTTCATTTTCTAAGGTATATTTAACAGTTCATTGGTCAACCAAGGGAGTTTTTTGTTTTCTATTGGGAATGAAGTGGATTTTTTTCTGTTGTGTAACTCTTTGATCCACAACAAAGAGAGACTGTCCACTGGAGAATCATTAATGGATCAAAGCAGGACAATTTAACATAGAGCCACAGCTCTAATTATTACCCTTCTTTGAAAAGGTTAAATGGATGCCTCAGGGCAGTGTGATCTCAAACACTGTTCCAGATTGCTTGAATGAGCAATTAAAACAACAGTCAGATGTTTGGGACTCAGCTGATCTCACTACTGCACCGTCCTTTGAATGAATGCTTATGTGGTTTCCTGGTAAAACAATAGTTTCCTGGACTGTCACATGGAAGCTTCAGATCCATAGCTTCAGGCCTCACTTTGATTAATTGAAAAAAGTGGAGTTTGTCTCTCTCAGTGTCTCAACTGCACATCACAGTTGTGAAGATACTCTCTTTTACCCCGTGCACACTGTGAAAATTCCATTACTGATCTGTGTGTGTGTTTGTGTTTGTGCATGTGCACGTGTGTATCGCCACTGATCAGGCTTACAGCTGCAGACGTAATCGCTTTTTGGATTGCGTGTGGTTCTGTGTGTGTATGTGTGTGGGTTTACAGATAAGCCTCATGACCAGAGATTTGACCAGAACGTAGGGCCTCACTTAAGGGTAGCATACTCAGTGAAATGTGATATCCTCTTATGGAACTGAAAAGAGCATATGGTACGCACTGCCCTCTATTATTTATAGTGTGGCGCATTAGCAAAAGCAGTTGAGATACAGCTATAATGTGTTAATGGTGCTTCACTGAATATCATAATGTACAAATACAACACATAGTGAATGAAATCCAGAAAACCTCATATTGGGTAAAAAGAGATTTTTTTTTGTCATTTCATTGCAGTCAGTTGTGAGTTTATTAAGAAGTCCACATTTATTTAAAATTATCCATAAATACTCCCAATCATATACATGCAGTAGACGGGGTGGACGTGCACACCTCAATATAACCCAGGTTAGTCAGTATGTAATTAAACTTGTAGAATAACTACGGTATTGTGGTTTGACAACTTTGTAATCCTTGTATCTTTATAATCACTATCTTTGTTGGACAATCTCCACTCTGATCCCAGATTTGTGAGGATGGTGCCAAGCTTGAAGGTTTGGACATCAAGGGGCTTGCAGCTCTCACTGCTGATATTGTGATCCATAACATCACCAACAGACTGGCAGAGAGGCCTGCAGGTACTAACAAATGCACATACATCAGTCATAGCAGCACAAACAGCACAGTTATTTCCAGGTATAGGGACATTCTACCTCATCTACCCACTTCTCCTTTTCCAATGTGCTGTTTTTTTTTTGTCTCTCTCTAAAGTTTTCATGTAAAATTCACCTCTTTCTTTGTGTAAATGGAAAACCAAGGCACATGCAGTCTGTTTATAGAAAGGTGGAACCACTTTAAACAGTTTATTTCTCTGTTTAATCTTGATGTTTATGTGCAGTAGGGTTTTTTCTGGAGAATGCAACAAGAAACTCAGCTTTTAGGGAAATAGACACTTCTGTTTTTTTTGATGCAGCTGCATTATGGGTGCAAGTTTGACAAGGTGTTAAATGGAGCGTGTATTAGCCATTTCATACTACTTAACTCTCTCACAAACAAAAATAATCAAATATAGGCTCAGCAAGCCTTTTTAGGTACACACCTCTGTCATACTGAAATAATTTACTGCTCGACAACTGGTGTGTAGCCCAAAAGTGTACCTGTCAAAAATAGAAGAGAAACCATTTATATAATATATTACTGCCCACATTCTTTTAGATATGCATGTTGGTTTCTATTTGAATATTTCTATACTTGACTGACTTAGATTTTAAGGATATCACAGAAGATGGTGAAGAGAAGCAGCTGTAGTTTGTAGCAGTCTTGCTTTCTCTTTGTCTCTTTGTCTCTGTTCACAGCCTTTAGTCCTCTGGGGTCATGCTTGTGTCCTTTGTGTTTCCAGAGGCGGCTCGTGAAGAGGTGGTGTTGTTCTTCCAGAGACTGGATAAAGACACAAAATCTGAAGTGGAAGAAAGTTCAGGATGGCTGCTGTTAAAGTCTCTTTTGCTGCTGACAGCTGACAGCTCAGTGAGTGATCATTAACAGTTAGATTTAAAATGAAGTGGATTTTCAGTGTAACACTGAAAGCGCAACACTTTCAGCTGATCATTGGTGTGTCACTGACAGATCTTTTAAGGAGTTTTTGATGGAAGTTACACATTTATGGTATAATGACCCTCATTTATGTAAAGTCCTTGATATATCATATCCACACACAAGTTCTCACCATCAGAAAGCATCAGTTCCCAAAACCAACAACATGGGCTTTTATTATTAGTATATAAAAACCTTGAAGGCGTGGTGCACTGGATAGGACTGTTGCCTCAGTGGGTTCGAACCCACCGGCCTGGGGCCCTTCTGTGTGGAGTTTGCATGTTCTCCCAGTGCAAGTGTGGGTACTCCGGCTTCCTCCCACAGACCAAAGACATGCAGGTAAGGTTAATTGGGGACTCTAATATATGTTACCCACGTGATTGACTGGCGACCTGTCGAGGGTGTATCCTGCTGTATCAGGATAAGTGGTACACAAGATGAATGAATGAATGAATGATATACCTTGAAAATAAAGACTCTTTTCCTGAACTTGGCTTTAAATTTTCATCATTAAGGTCTGTGGTGTTTTTAAATGTGTCAAAATGTTTTTTTTGTCTGTGTGTATGTTTGCAGGATATATTATCCTGTATAAACCCAGGGCTTCCTGCTGCTTTGGTAAAATGCCTGTACCTGCTAGTCTGCCTTCCAGCTAAAAAGGAGAACACAGCTACAGAGGAAACCTTTCAGGAGCCACTAACACAAGTCAGTTGAGGCTAAAGTCATTACACTTTTTTTTCTTACTCTATCTACCTTTTTGAATCATGCATTTTCTACCTACTTGCTCTGCTCTGTGCTGCTGCTGTTTCCAGGTTATCCTCCAGCTCTGTAGGCAGCCAGTCAATGTGGAGAGACTGGTAGAGGCTCAGGAGCTGCAATGTCTTATCATTGGCCTCACGTCACTCTGGGATCAGACTAGCGCCTCCTGGAGGCACCAGGCCTCTCGCGTCCTCAAGGCAGTCTCTGCTGCAGCAACAAGCAACACTGTCCCGAGCTTGCTAGGTGAGGTAACTCAAAACTAGAGGGTCAAGTAACATGTCTGCTAATCTTCTGATCATTTAATTTCTACTCCACCCATGACACTGAACACATCAGGACAAATGCTGAACACAAGTCAGGAAAACATTCTGGGCAGAAAGTGAATAATTAGATTTTGTTAGGGAAGTTATTTGTACTGAGAGATATTTTTATTCCTGTAATGAGTTGATTATACAGTGACACATGACACCACATATTCCAACAAGAGACACACTGCGAGTATGTTTCACATGATGTGTCCGTCAGTGCTCAGATATTCTTTTACACAGGTTTACCTAGATTTGTTTTGGACATCAAGACATTAGCAGCATTTTCCAGGAACATTTTGCAGAATTGCAAATTACTATGGGCCATTATTGTTCATATTGAGCAGATATCATTGTCCTTTAGCAGTCATTTCTTGAATTGGAAAATCTTACCTGTTTATTAAGTTTGTTCTGATGTGTTGTGCGTCTCTGAGCAATTAGGACTTGACTTGACAAGAACACTGCCTTTCCTGCACTAGGGAAGAATTGTGTGCGTATCTGCATCCAGAACCTGCTGCACATCAGTACAGATGTCTCAGGACCGCTGCTAGCTGAGGTCGCCGTGGCTGTCTTCAGCTTCATTAGAGATACCTATTCCCTCAATGCGGCCCTCTTCATTGAGTTTGACACCAACAACGGCTACCAGGCCCTTGAGAACATCCTAAAACGGTGAGATAAAATGATTCCAGGATTAGTTGTAAATAAGTAAATGAAAACCCATCAATATATAGCTCATTCAAATGGTGCAATAATTCACGTGTGTAATTTTCTGCTGTGAGAGTCAGTATTGAGGAATCTGTATTTCTCTCTGCTACTGATTTGACTATTCTTATTGTCTCATTGTGCGGTCGTTAGCTGTGAGGAAGGTGTGTCCATGGATCAGTTTCAGCCTGTGGAGGAGCTGCTGGCTCTCATTGCATCTTTCACCTTACTTGGAAAAACTGAACTGAAAGTGGCTCTTTGTGTGACCAACCCCCAGCCTCCAAGCTTTAGGTTTGATCCACCACTCACCAAAGGTAGGTCAAGTAAGTTGACAGAAGTTCTGCATTGTTATTCTCTGGGCGCCACTCCCTAATTAACTCTAATGGCTATTTGTACCATGAGGATAAACTCTGAAC
>OMNW01034028.1:0-13545 GCA_900303245.1 Selene dorsalis
GATTTCTAAGGTTAGGGAGAAGGGCTAGGGAATGTATTATGTTAATTAGTGTCCACATGGGAATGCTGTGTGTTTTAGAGAGAGAAAGAGACAGAGAGAGAGAGAGAGAGAGAGAGAGAGAGATTCCCTGTTTGCCGTAGTCGCTTGCTTACAGTATCCCTGCCTCAACTGAATCTGAGGTGAATATTTAGAGCCACATGAAAACCAGCTCAGTAAACCAAGTCAACAGGAAGTGAGCTGATGAGTATTCATAGATGCATGGTTTGGGATCAGGGTGATATTTTTAGGTGAGTGAGAGTGGAGCTGATGCTTGTGTTGAAATGAGCTCAACTGCACCTGAATGAAGAGACTATTGGTCCCACAGGGAGAACTGAGCCAGCAGCAGGCTCAGCCTCCTCCCCTGGGATACCTTCACTGAGGTGTGTGTGTGTGTGTGTGTGTGTGTGTGTGTGTGTGTGTGTGTGTTACCTCTCTGGGATCTTTTCCAGAATGAAGTTGAATCTTGTTAGGGCCAGTAGTCATGGGGCTGTTGATCAGGAGGATGAGTTTGCTGTGTTACAGTGGGGATTTGGTGAAAGTCCCACTGCACTATGACACTGCTCTGCCTGGTTGGAGGTCCATCCAGTTGTAGCATGAAGTCTTACTAACATCCATTGGAGATTGAAAATGAAGTTTCAAACCTGTTCTCAAATTGCAGTTGGATTACAAATGGATTACAAAGCCCAATCCTGATGTGGCTTGGTTAAAATGTCTTTTCCATCTTTAATCCTGTATCCACATGTTAATCGTTCATTCATCTATATTGGTCAAAGTCATGTAAGAAAGTTATTATCTGAGTATTTTTACATCAAAACCTATGTGCTCTTTTCGTTTGATGACTCATCCTGAAGGCGTTCCTAATTTTGCGTCCAATTAGAATAGTTTCTTTAATTTTTCATCTCTCCAATAATCTGCAATCCCCCCCCACTAGCACAAGTCAAACTGAATGGATGGTGACCCTTTAAAGCAAGATGAACTTTTTGTTCGTCTGAGGATGTTTTCATTGATATGGCTGACAGTTAATCACTTTCATTTTACCAAAATAAAACAACATTTTTATTGCTTTATTGCTGCTTAGCTGATCGGTTGATACCCCATAATACTCTGAATGTATTTTGCAATGCAATCACCAACCTTTGCAGCATTTCCATTGCAGATTTTGCAAGTAGCTGTTGAACTTTTCGCCATATAAGTGTGAAATACTTCCATACAGCTGAGTCTTTGGTTCATTCCATGTTGTTGCTCCATGTTTGTTGTCTACTGTCATGCTGCGCACGCTGCTGACACGTGACATATGTACACGTAGTATGCGTCACAAACATAGAATTGAAGAGAATAGATCGGTATCATAGATCAACCCCATTATTCATTGTCCACCGTGGAAAGCAGGTGCACACAGCATCTGTCATAAGTATGTTCAAAATGCTGTCTGTGAACTCAGCTGCTTGCTCAGCTGAACATGGGTCAGCCATCCATAAAAAAGTGTCCATGTGAAAAAGAGGTAAAGTAATAATTATGAACATTTATTGTCTTAAATATCATAACGTAGATTCTTAAATCAGGTTAATGTGCTTTTATCAGCTATGTTTACAAACCAATGGGTGATGTCACAGACGGTTGCCACTTGAACTGGATGCTAAACTACTAACGTTGTGAGTTAGCTCTGTTTTTGCAGCGAACACAGTGTACAGTGGTTTTGTTGTTTTCAGCTTGAAATGGCCCCAAACTTCAGATGGTTTCTGACATCTTCTCCAGCCTGTCTCTCCTCCTTAGATATTGTCCCTTTCTTGGTCCATTTTCCAAACCACTCCTATCAGGGCTGCTTCAACTCACACAGCAGCAGCAGTGGAAGAACATGCTAAGGTTCAGTGTACAGGGAGCAATGCATTGAGATGAGGGTTGGACTGAGCATCAGGGCAGACTGTGGAAAATAAATTAAAATTAAAATTCAAAAATTAATAATTATATCACCAATAAACATCCTGAATATGGCAGTAATTATTATGCTGAGTGTTGTGGACTGTGGCCCCAAGTTGAGTAATAACTATGTGTTGGAACATAAAGAACGCAGAGAAATGAATTAGGAGCATTAAAGCAATCGTTACATGTTGGCTTTCCCCTCTCAGGTCAGATTAAACATGGAGCCGTGACACTTTATCTCGCTTTGTTTTTTCTGCTCCTGCAAGAGGGCAATGTTGATTAACTGTTTCTTGGTTTGAAGCAGAGAAAGAGAAAGTGAAGGGAGCATTTCAGTGTGTTGGAGATATGTAGTGTCTTTGACAGCCAGTGTACCGGGACACTTAGAAAAATGTTAATCTGCTCAGGAGCAGTCAGAGCTGACAGAGTTGAAAGATTTTGCCTCTTCAGCACACAGTCTTCACGCGGCTCAAAGGACACGTTGGATTGACAGTAGGCTCTGTGCGATTGCAGGAATGCTCCGAAACAAATCAGACTCTCTATAAAGATCCTCTATAAACACTACACAGTCTATAGCATCTGTTATTGCACGGGGGGAGTGGAGGAGACAGAATGCAGCTTTTCCACATGAGCTGCTGTATTAGTCCTGCAGAGTGTCTGCTTGCCTACAGTGTTAACACATTGTGTAACTTCAGATGCGATTACAGGGCTGTGCATGACTGCCATGTGGCTGTGGATAATGAGAGCAGGGAGCTTCAGGAGCAACTGTTCCAGCAAAGAGCCTGAGCTGCAGAGGGAGGGAAATACCACTGCCTTATTGTAGCACAAAAAAGCCTTTCAAGCTGAATTTACTCAGGAAGAATGAGAGAGATGACATTGGTTTTTTCCAAGTCAAGGTCATGTGGATGATCACTGGTGATACATAATCTCTATGTATGTGAATTGAATGTGAGTTCATAAAGGACCTCAATGTTGAGAGTATATCGAAACACAACACAATACATTTTTTCTTTTTACCAAATCACAACGTTTCCCCTGAAGAGGTCTTGAAATATTGTATTCACAAATCCAAAACATAATAATATGAAAGGCTCCAACATGCTTGAGCTTTACACTGCTGACTTGTATCTTGTATCATTCAGAACAAAAATGTCCTGTGATTTTTAGGGGGCACAGCTGAGAATACTCTAGATATTATATAATATTTCTGTCAGGTATTGTCCCCCTCTATTGAATATGAAAGGAGGCTGAAAATCACAGGACATGTCTGTTCTGATGATACAAGTCAGAGGTCCTGAAAAGTGTGTTTCTCTTCTATAATACACTTTCTACATCTCAGAGGCGACGTCTTTCCACATACGGGCTTCCCTTGCCTTTCAACTGGGCAGAGCTCCGTGGAAAGCAGTAGGAGAGACACAGCCAGTGGGGGAACCGAATCTGACACAACACCGGTGGGAGGAGCAGGTCCGTAGAGCTGTGCGCCGTGGACGTGCATGAAAAAACAAGCGCAACGCTACGGTGTCGCATTGGGTTGTGAGCTCGCATGACATGTGTCTACATTGTAATGGGTTTGTGTGCACAAAAGGCTGAACCGCCCCCATGCACACACACAAGCTTTAACCGAGTCGGCAGCTAAAATCACCCAGGCGGCCCACCTTTGCCTCAGATAGGCAGGAAAAACCCTGAAGACCACCTCTTCAGCTGGGTCTCGATCCGTTTGTTTGGTCCACACCTGAGGTCTGATGGCTGTATTCACACCTGCCCAAAAGGTCCACATCAAGGGGGAAACAAATTATAATTGTTTCAAACGGACTACGGGGCATGTGTGAAAACATCTTTAGACACTGGGTTGTGAGCCACATTGAGAAGTCACCACGACCCTGATCGTGGACCTCTAACCACTGAGATCTCATCAGTTCACCCTTCAATCCAAGTGGATGTTTGTGCCATGTTTGAAGAGGTTCCATCAAGGTGTCACTGAGATATGTACATGATAATAGGATGGATGGACAACCACAAAACAATGTACCTCCAGCCCTGTTCCTGGCAGAGAGGAGTAACAACGCCAACCATATACAGTAGCCTGTTAGGTTTGATTCTGTTAAACCCCCTTGATGACAGTATAATTGTTTGTCGTAAGAAGCTCTAATGTATAATTAAAGCTTGCTTGCCTGATTGATAAGTCTTATGCCCATTGAGAGAGGTGAATACCTGCCACACACCAGGACATCCTGTAGCCAGGTGATGTCACAGGTGGGAGGTGACTCATATTAGTGCAAACCCACAGTGCCCGTCACGCGCGTGCATTCACAGGTAGTGTAGAGCAGGCAGTGTCTGGAGCATTTGGACCTGAATAACAGGCTTACACTAAAATGCACGTACGGTGAGTGTAAAAAACAGCGATATCTCTCTCATCTCCTCCCTATGTGTGTGTTGTGAGAGAGGAGGGAGGGGGGAGCCCCGCCCGTCATAGGAGAGGAGAAATGCACACATTAAACTGCACAAGTTAGAGTATGCAGTTCAATTTAATAAAAAGAACACCTGTTATATATATATAAAAAGCTGTAAGGGAAACACTGCCACAGTATCGAATATTTTCCTGGGTATCGGTATCCTGTTTGAAATTTTAGTATTGTGACAATCCTATAACTCTGTTAGGACATATTTGTCCACGCCAAACACCAAAACAGCCAGAAACAATGAAAACGCAGGAGAATATGTGTAAAATGTCTTTGTACAAATTAAAGAGAGAAATAAGCATGATTTTCATTCATTAATCAGTTGTGCTTCGTTTTATATGACCACTTTTGGAGAATCATCAACACATATGAGTGAGGGGGGGCTCTGACAAAAAGGCTTAGGGGGTACACGGGACAAAAAAAGGTTGGGAACCACTGCCATAACAGATGACATACTGAGTATCAGGTCTTTCTGGAACCTGGTGTGCTGTTGAGTCACAAGTCACAGCTACAAGTATTCTATAAGCACCTTTCATTTAGAGTGTGTGTGTGAGTGGGTGAGTGTACACAGAGCTTTGAACTCAGTCAGGTCCCCTCTGGTAATGAATTTCAAACACAGCATGACCTTTTACTTCACATGGTAAAGGTCACAAGTCGTTGACAACATGAGGCTTCGTCTTAATTGCTGCTCAAGATCATCTACATAAAAATCAAGGTGAGGTGATCCAGAGATGAGGGTTCCTCAGCTGTGTCATAGCAACCAAACATGTTAGTGAAACAGTGAAGGAGTCATGTTACTCCTGGTGTCACAGCCAGGATCTTCTTTAAAAAACGGTAATTAATGTTTCTAGTAGTGATCGTCTTAAACTGTGGTTAACACTGTGTGTGCGCTCAGAGAAGTACTGTGTAGTGTAGCTGGTCTCTAATTCAACATTTTCATAGAAAATGAGCTGACAATACAGCAGAAATGATTAATTATTAATTGATTAGTTGATCTTGAATTAATTTAGAATGAATTATTCCATGATTAACCTTTGTTATCTTTGTGTTCTGAATCTGGAAACATCATCAGACTCAAAGTTATGAAGTCTCACGATCCCTGACCACTCCAGAACTGATCAGGAAAACTAACACAACTTATCTTGTCTGACGTATGATAGCAATCTAATCTAATCTCTCCAGCATCTGTCTCAGGGCTCAGTGCAGCTCTGCTCGTCCTCATATGTGTGAGGAGGTTTCAACTATGAACCATCAATTTGAATGGTGTATTAATTAAGCTTTACACAATCAGTATTTTTTGGACCAATCACCGATTAGTAAGTTTAAATCAACCGATGGCTGATCACAATCCGATCATATGAGGGAACAATATGTCTACCATATGTCCTCAATAATAAGCTGGTATTCAATTAAGGTCCCTTATAACAGCTGGGGGCGTTGTTTACACGCCAAAAAAGCATTGGGAACCGCTGCCATACACCCTCACATTGACTGAGGAAAAACTCCTAAGAAAACCTTTTTAACAGGGAAAAAACAGGAGAAACCTCAGTGTGAGCAACAGAGGAGGGATCCCTCACCCAGGACGGGCAGACGTGACAGATGTTGTATACAGACAAGAGGACAGTTTACAATGTGGAATATGGGAAAACATGGTAATGGAATCAGTTAGTTAACAAGAGCTGATGAAGGCAGCTTCTGATGGCCAGGAGAAGCAGGGAGGAAGAGAAGAGAAGAGAAGGCTAGCTTAATGGGAGTACTAAAAATCCACTACCTTGGACAGTCACCGACTGTCAGAGCTGTGAGGGACTGGAGACGGGCTGCAGTGCACGCTGTGGAAATGCTCTGATTGACTTGAATGGGAGCAAATTGCGAATTGACAATGTGGTAATTGGAGGTGACCCAGCTCTGACAGTGCAGTGAGGAGAACAGGTGCCGACCTGACCAAGAGGAAGATGAAGATGAGCTACTGAACAATGAGCTTGTTGTTGCATATGGTCGCTAATGTGTAAAAATGAACAGAGCTAATGGAAGGAAAACAGAAAATAAAGATGCTTCATATTAAAATCTGAACAAATATACTTATGAAACAGAGGGAATTAGAAATAAAGGCTTCTCTGCTGTAAAAGCCTGCCTCCAATGAGGGTCAGTACCCTGGGCAGTTGAGTAAATAAGGGCCCTGATCACTATTCGAGGAAATTGGGTATTTAAATAACTGGTTTATTTACTGCATTTAGGCAGTTTCAGACTGGTATTACTACAACATGTGTGTCTAGGGAGCTGTAACAGTAGCTCATAACAAAATATGCAAGGATTCTTTACAATCTTAAAGGGGAACTATTCATGTGTGGAGATGTGTCAGATACTTGTTGAAAACTAAAACAAACAACTGCACACTGTTATCCAGTAGAAAGGATACACAGTATTAGCAGCAGGGGGGCTAATAATTTTGACCCCGGTAGTTTTTTGTTTTTTGTGAAATAATTCCATTTCTGTGTGTAAAGTAAATTAATGCAAGTGTTCAAAACAAAGCTGTGATGTTTGAAAAGGCTGTGTTAAAAAATCTTTGCTCTGTTTAACAGCTCTTTGGAAATACTTACAAAAAAGGAAATTTTCATAGGGGGGCCGATAATTTCATCCTCAACTGTATAAATTGCTCCAAATATGCTGTCAGAGAATGAACAGGCTGTTGAGTGGCACTGGTTCTGAGTCAGATTTATACACAGAGTGTGTTGTAAAGAATGGCTCCTTGAACTCAAGAAGTTGGAGATTTGCTGGTTATTTAACATCAAATCCTGGTGTCTCATCAAAAGAACTAAATAATGAAGGAGGGTGTCCATGTGTGCCAGGTTCGCTTGCAGCAGGACATTGGAGGTGCGAGTCTGTGAAAGAAAAACAAGTGCGGCTGAGTTTCTGCCTGTGTAACCTGCAGCTGCGTGGTATTTATTTCCATTGTTGACCACCTCTCTTCACTGAGCATCCTGACGCTGTCCTGCATTCTGATGCTGCAGCAGCGCTCACTCTGTGTGTCATCACAGCTCAGCTCAGGTGGATTTAGAGGTAATTGCATGTAAGAGATCAGTTCACGTTGAGCTGATCTGGGGCTGGTACGGGTATGCAAACTGGACCCGTGCAGGACACTTCAAGAAATGTCAAGCTGTTTCATCATTTGAAGGGGTTATGAAACAACAGTTTGAATCATCTGTACTGTATCACTTACATTACTACACTTATACAATAGATGTGATGTGTGTTGTTAATGTCTCCAGTGAAGTGGCTAAACCAGGCATGGGCAAAGTAAGGCCTGTGGGCCATACACACCCTGTTGGGCTTTTTAATCCAGGGTCAAATATTGGTTTAAAATTGTAAAGTTATAGCAAAGACCTCAAACTTTGATGCACTGGAAAAAAAGGGAGAGCAACAACACTGCTCCATCTGAAACTGAATGGAATGTGAATGTAGGTTTTCTTTTGCTTTGAGATAATGGCTTTTATGGCTTTGCCCACCCCTGAGCTCTGCTTCTGTCCAGCTCTTCACCACCTTGACTTTTTAGATGTGAGTTGCAGCCACACGTCTGGCTTTACAATCATCACTTACCCCGGAACTCCACTGGATGCGTGTCCGTTGTGGAAGAACATCCGCTTTATGCTCCGCCCTCCATCAACACCCACCAACTGCGTTTGTGATGCGCAATGAAAGATGATGTGATGCGCAGCAGGAATCACGAGGATCCAGGAGATCTCACGAATTCACGCATAATCACGCAATATAGCAGGATGTAGAGCCACAAAACCAAAAACAGTTCATTTAATCCAGAGTAGTAGTAGGAAAACAACTCAGTTCTGACCTGTTGATCTGACTATTTTTGACCACGGTCAGCATCTCCTCGTCCATGGTGTCAACGGAGTGAAATGATGTCTGACCTGTTGCCTTCAGGCCTGCTTCTGCCCATTACCACGATTTCAAGGTGTAGTGCAGGGAAATATGATCTGCCGTGAACATGGTGTATTTTATTTTGAAAATTAACCGGATGTTTTATTTTGTATCCGCTCCGTGCTGAATTGCTGCACCTCTCTCTGGCATCTGGCAAAAATAGAAGCTATTCTACTGAAGAATAGACTTTTTCCAGCCCGGCTCTAGGGACTCCACTGAAATCTGATATATCCAGGTTGTATTATACAGGTGTGGCAAGTGGGGCCAGTTGGATGAACAGTTTGGGGTTCTGTGAAAGGCACTGTGTTGTGTTCATTTGCAGATGCTACACCACAGACAGAAGCTGCTGTGTTCAGTAATGTTTGGTGTATGTGTTTGTGTTCTTGTTTGTTGTTGGTGATTTCATTAAAGCCCGAGAACAGAAGCCTGACAGAACGCGGAGGATCTTATATAACCTGCAGGCACTGAAGTCCTTCACATGGTGCGTGCGCGTGGCGTGGCAGCGTCTGCGCGGTGGTGACCTCTGCGCGGTGGTGACCTCTGCGCGGTGGTGACCTCTGCTCACTTACACACTGACAGTGTGTCGGCTGTTGTGCGTTTGAGGCTCCGGAGTCTTTGTGTGTTGGTGTTTTGGCTGAGGGCAGGGATTAAAGTGGTTTAATGGATTATCATATTAAACCACTGAGATGATTAGCTCCCAAAAGCACAGCAGTCCCCTGCCCCCTCATAAACAACACGACCCCCCCTTCTCACACTCATTGTCTGAAGCAGACTCCTCTCTGACACAAACAATTCCAGCTGGAGCCAAGGTCACTGCACAGTTACACAAAACTTTAGCTTCAATGAACAGCATCACATGAGTCACATGGACTACTTAAACAGTACAACACACTAATAGAGGAGCACAACACCATTATAAAAAGTTTGGTTTCTGTTCTGAAGACTGTCGACCATCACAACAGAGATCCGGCCACAGTGTATGGCCTTTTACAAGGCAGCAAGGATTCTCCGGCCTCTGTCGGACTGATGGCCAGTCCAATTGTAAGACAGACACAGGGAAAGACAGAGCGGACCCAGCCTCCCCCAGGTGTTATAATAGGAGTCAGTGTTAATTACTGAGGATGAAGTCGAATGATCATCCTGGTCAGACAGAGAAATAGCAGGACAGTGAACTGTAGGAACTTGTTTCCTGCAAGTTTGATAAAGTAAATACTAGGGGTGTAATCAGCTACACCGATACATTGATTCAATGAGTCAATAGCATTGATCAGAAATGAACTCATGTAATCATTTGTTGTGAGAACATTTATTTTGAAAATCTCAGGGCTTTCCCCATCTGTTTCCATCGGAGCACACTTTCAAACACAATGAGCTTTAATTTCTCAGACCAGGCACAGGTGAGGTGCAGTGCAGGTGTGCCACACCAATGGGGCGTGTCCCCGCGCACTTTGCAAGTTTGGCGCGCCACCGCGCAGCTACTTCTCTTTCCCACCTATGTCCCTCCTACTGGCGCAAGTTGGAAAGAGGGAGGGGAGAAGGCGTGAGTGGGTTTAACCCAGTCGACTCAAATCTTCACCAATCAAATGAGCTGGTTTGCCTTGATAGACTGAGAACCATTGCCCAGTGTAAAAAAGGTTCAGTGATGTTAGAAGAAGGGCCAAACAGAAGCTCTGCAAGCACCAGAGACGGACGGTGGCAATCGGGGGCCGCCCCTCCACCAACATGTCACTAAGCTCGGTGGAGGATATTGTGTCCTTCACCCTCACAGCCATAAGCATTGAGGGCTTTGGTAGGATTGAGATTGGGAATACGGGTAAGGCAAATTTTCCACAAATAAAGCCACTCACATTTCATAACCTTTATTTAAACCCTGTGTAACAAAGATGAGCAGTGTGCACAGATCCACAGACTCATTTTACATTTTACTAAGCTAGCTACTCATTCTCTGTCCCCTGTGGCTGAGTACGATGACAGTGGTCCCTGCAGTTGTCTGTATGTCCTCAGAAGAGTCATACTGACCAGTGTAAAATTTAGTTTAAAAAACTGCTTATGTACACAGCAGTGCTGGTGTAACAAAGTTCAGTGTAAAGGCTGAAGCCCGGCTGAGCTGCAGTCCAGCTCCACAGTGACGTGTCCCATTCTGAACCGGGCAAGTTATGTTTCACGTTGTAACGTTTTCTTCTTACACTCGTTCGTATTTAAACTCCACACTGCAGTAAATGAAGCTTAAGGAAACCACATCCGTCTTTACAATAGCAGAGTATAGCTTTAATATGTAAATAAGCTTTATGTGGTGCAGCTTGCTTACAGTCAGCTGTTTGAAGTGCAGGAGCTCCTCTCTGATCCTCTTATCACAGAGTAAAGGCTCAGATGGGCTAAACACATGTCTGCCATTCAAACTATGGGTCTGCCTGTTTCTAATAAGCCTGTTTCCAGGCAACAACTTCATCAGGTCCCCCACAAGAGAAAAAAAAGATCTTAATGGGGCCCTTGGGTGTCATTTCCCATCATCAGCTGTGGGACAGATCTGAGACAGTTAACAAATTAATCTGAAAGTGAGGAACAAGAAATTGCTTATTTGTAGACAATTAAGCACCTGCTGCTGGTGTGTGTGTGTGTGTGTGTGTGTGTGTGTGTGAGTGAACACACCGAGCAGCGAAGAGGAACCTAAAGCTGCACAGCCAAGTAACAACTTCACTGATCCTGAGTTTCATACTCAGTGAGTATATACTACATGCAGCCCACTAAATGAGCCAATTAGCATGCCTCTACCATTCTGATGTTCCCTCCCGGAATGCATTTCACATCAGCCAACAGCAACAGGGACAACTGGTGGGGATTTTAAAATCCTCTGCCAGTGCCTTGTAGCCTGCCATTGAATTTTGAAGAGCTGCATTGCATCATGGGATAGTTCAGTATGTATAGCATGTTTAGAAATTCTTGCTGATCAAGTTTACATCCTGGTATTGTATCGCCTACACTGATTTCACCTACTACGATGTAAACTAGGGATGTAAGAAAATATTGATGCACTGAAATATCGAGATATTTCATTTCGCAATACAAAAATGCTATATAATTTCTATTTATTTATTTATTTTTTAACAATTTACATGCAAACATTCACAGCAGTGGTTCATTTTTGTGTTGCATTTCAAACTCTGACTGCTGGTTGGCAGCAGTCATTCAGCCACTATCTCCTCCACTCCAACAGAACAATGAGAGAGTACAGGTCTGTGGCTCATCACATGTTTAAGTGTTAGTTAACTTAACACAGTCAGAAGAGAAAAAAACAATATATCATCTTGCTTGTAGTATTGCAGTATATCACATCATTGCCCCTGTATTATGATACGTATCGTATCGCCAGATGCTTACCAATACACACGCCTAATGTAAATTTCCAATGAGCAAATGTTAGCCCAGCAAAACAATACAAGATGTAGAAACTTCCTGTCTGTCAGTGTGACTGTGTTCAACACTGGTTTTTATTGGGTTGGCAGTAGTTTGGTTATTTGTTCTTATGCAGTGATGTGTTAATCATTGTGACTGAAACTAACATTTCCAGTGTAATGTGTAATTCTTTGTGATGTGTAATGCTGTGTGTTGCCACAGATTCCCCAAATTGATTCCGTTCACGAGGTCGTCATACAATGTGGCTTTTTTCAGAGGTTTTTCAGTTTAACCAATTTTACTTGATTCACCAACAGATTATTCAAATGAGGGTTGACTTGGATCGAATAATTGAATTTTTACAACCCAGTCCCATCGAACAGTTAAGTAACATACAGCTTTCATAATGTATATTTAGATTTCAGGATATATATAAAAAATCATTTTGCTTTGTATTAAGACAGCATGTCATCTCATTAATTCTACGTTATGCTCAGTAATGATTATATCACATCAGTGAGCGAAACAGCTGTCGTTACACGATGGTTACACCACTGCTATTTGTAGATCTCCCATCATTATGAATGACTCACATGTACATCATCATCAGATATCGGAGAGGTAATGTTTAGTTATGACACAGGGAATGCTGCTGTATGTGGGATCACATGAAAATACATAGAGACAAACAATTGTGCAATCGTATTGACGTGAATTGTGTTGGTCATGTATGGGATCATGTAGAGTGAGACGGGGTTTCATTCATCTTGTGTGGATGAATGCTTCGTGTCGGGGTTCCATTCATCCTGTCGGGGTTTATTTCTCCATAAAGACCGGCTCACTCTACATTATCCTGCTTATTACACGGCTTACGAGTGAAATAAATCATTTGAGACACAATGTTGATCAAAATACAACGTTTATGGATTTATAAATTGCGTTATTTAGCGTATAAAAAGTCAATGATGTGTGTGTTGTGTAGTTTTATCTGTCATACACAAGAGATTGTGGGTTACGGGGTGCGTTTGTGTCATGGTGCTACCAAGACGAGAGCTGGACACCGGGTCAGAGGCTCTGATGTTGCAAGGTTGGTTTTCAGTCAAGAGACGCAGGTGGAAGACAGAGAGCCTCCATTCTCCTTACCAGATGAGTACTTGATGATAAGTTTGAAGGTTCATCAGACACCAGTTCTCTGCACTACGATACAATACAATACGATACAATACAAATTACTTTATTAATCCCCAAAGGGAAATTCATTTCTCTGTCAGCTCATCACCATTTGCAGAAGAATCAAAAAAGCCTGATGGCTAAAGGTACAAAGGATCTTCTATATTTCTCCTTCCTGCAGCAAAGAGAGAGGAGCCGTCCACCACTGCTGCTTTCCTGGTCCATAAAGGTGTCATGAAGTGGATGATCTGAGCCAGAATGACCTCCACCACCCTCAGTGTTCATCTCTCCACCACATCCCTCAGTGAATCCAGCAGGGAAACATGACTGAAGTCTCCTGATGTCATTAAAAGTGCCTCAGGATGTTTAGTCTGTATCCTAGCAACGACAAGTATTGTTATGATTTGAAAAAATGTCTACTTTCTGAGTCTTCACCAACATCTCCAGCTCTTCATCACTCTTGTTGGGCAGAGAGTTGATATTTCTGATGACTGACAACAGAAAGGACCGATGGTACATCTCCACTTCCAAGCCTTCATCTTTGCACCAGCAGCACAGCAACCATGAAAACACCTCTTCATCTCAGCTGGAACAGGAACAGGGTGGCATCCTCCAGATCTGCTCCATTTTCAATGAC
>OMNW01034029.1:0-20321 GCA_900303245.1 Selene dorsalis
AGAGAAGGACAAATACGAATTCATTGATGATTTTAATGTTAAAGTGAAACTGCCTTCTTTTTTTTCAGATGTGTCTGCTACTGGGTGACGGGCAGTCACTGACACTTTTGAACCCTGCTCACAATAATGAAGAGCCTTCTCTGTCCACTCCCCTCAGGATTAAATAGACTATTTTATTCAGAAATCAGCTGGTAGCTTATTCCTCCCTGTTTACGTACATGGTCTGGCAAAACAGACAGAAAGAGGAATTAGGGTAATAAATCAGAAGCCAGAGTGAAGACATCAGAGACAACAGATAGCAAGAGGGATTCACCAGGAATATACAGCGGAAGAGAGAAAATGAATTCTCAAAAAAAAAAAAAGACAGAAGACTGTTTCAGCCATTGACAGTAAAATATGAGTCTTCAATGGTGAGACACAGTTTCCTATTTTCTCCGCCTCTCTCCATCTGCCTCCCTGCCACCGATGTGCTGACATGCAAATAGAGCCAGAGTGGAGTCTCTTGTCTACCTAACAAGAGGCGACAAGGAGCCTGATGCCTAATAATGTCTACCATCTCGCTGAGGGATTAGACACAGCGAAAATTATGAGAGACGTGGAGAGGGGAGAGGAAACTCCAGGAGCTTACATGAGCTCTGTGCAGTGAATGGGGGAAGCCATTACAGTTGTACATAGCAGACTGCACCCAATCACAGCTTCTCATGGCAAACACCCAAAGACATATTTTTGTATCTGGCACTGCTAACACTACGTACGAGCGCCCAACAGGACATATGAATTCCACATTTTCACGGGGAATTTGTGATCATCAACCACAGTCTGGCATCAACACCATCTCGTCTGCTTGGAATCAGCAAGTCACTTTTCCCACATCTCTGTTGGCCTATAGTTTCTGCTCCATTGAACTCTCAAATGTGCATTTGTCTTTGTAATGAGGGGTGTATGCGCTGTAAAATCCCTCTCTGTGTAAGAATTGATTGTTGTTGCTGTGGACAGAGTGCGATCTCATCCTGCACTGACACTCTCAGTCACCTGAGGAGGAGTTAGTCTTTTGTATTTTTCATATATATGACTCAAGTATATGTGTCATGAAGCATCACAGTCATGAACATTGTCTGTAATTTCCAACCCTGCAGGTTCCGTACATCTCATTGCAAATGCCACTTAATCACTCATATTGAAACATCAGACAGTGGTGCAGCTTGAAGCTCCCGTCCCTATGTCTCAAGAATGAACTCTATTTCACTTTTGTAACAATTCAGATTACTTAAAAAAATAAAATAAATAATAATGATGATGTTTTGCTTTGGCACCAAACTTTGACCAATGTCAAAAATCAAAAATCAGCCTCACAAAATTTCACTGTGGATATTAAAACAAAATCATTAAAACAATACTTGGTAGTTGTTCTACCAGAAGAATGTCACAGTCACTTTGTTCCATCAGCCAATGGTGACAATCAATTACACTTCACTGAAGAATGATGTGAAGTGTTCTTGTGAGAGCTGATACACAACGACTTTTGATTACTCTCCATCATCTCAGTGTCCCTGCATACACTGTACAGCTCTCTAACAAATTACAAGTCCCACAGAAAATATGATTTAAAACCTTCTTTTTTCTTCATCCTCCAAATATGGTTAACGTAAGTACTTGGTTAATCCAAGATAAACCACGGAGTAGACACTGAAGACAATCAAGTGAACACACAGCATCAAAAACAATACACTGCAGTACTCTCAAACACTCACAGAGCAAGCGTCGCTTTTCATAGAGACGGAAAATGAAAGATTTCGAAAAAGATGTACCTTTGCTTTTAGCTAGAGGAGCAGGAGGAGGTGGAGACAAAACAGAGGATCCACAGCCAAGAGAGCCCAGACAGGGAGGAGGAAGAAAAGGAAACATGAGTTCAGTTCTAGTCAACACTAAAAAACATCAATGTACATATACATGTATATATATGCAGGACAAATCAGTGTAGCAACTGTAATGCAACTGTAAATCACAAGACATATGTATACTGTCCTTCATGATAATGTCAAATCTTTAAATGATTAAGATTAATAAAAAAAAACTCTACTGGTCATGGTCCATCTGCACCTTCATTTTGTAAATTTAAAGTATTGTAAATTGATTTTGTAAATATTCTTCTAACTTGTGTGTTTGTGTTTAGATAGAATGTTACTTTTATAATCATTTGCTGGAAATTACAATTTAGTTTACAGTTTAAATTCAAAACCCTCATTTCATCAACATTTCATATATTTTTTCTCCTACTCTCTGACATTCACTCTTATTCAATGAGAGGCCTTAATGCTGTATTTTCATTTATGAACTATTTATTCTTATATGTATATTTTTTTAAAAACAGGCT
Source organism: Selene dorsalis (assembly GCA_900303245.1). NCBI lineage: Eukaryota > Metazoa > Chordata > Actinopteri > Carangiformes > Carangidae > Selene > Selene dorsalis. The sequence goes on from OMNW01034029.1 coordinate 2,375, forward strand.
ATATTTAGATATGTTACAGGGGGAGGTTTTTGTACTATAAGCTCTATGCCCTTCAACGACAGAAAGCAGTGGCAGCAGAAAAAGAGTTTGGAGAAAACTGGTTAAAGCTGGACATTTTTAAGATTACTGTCTTTTGTATTGTTGTTAGACTTTATAATATGTTTTTAATTGACAGGTTAGTTGAGAGAGACAGGAAATGGGGAGGCAGAGAGAGGGGGAATGACATGCAGCAAAGGGCCACCAGATACGGGATTCAAACTGGGGCCGGCTGCAGCGAGGACTATGCTGCACTAACCTAAAGAGGACAAAGAATTGTATGTTTTTTTTATTCTATGTCTGTGTTGTTATTAAGACGGATACTGTCATTTCAATAAACATTTTAATATTTAATGTAGAAACATCTTGCTTTGAAATTGTGATTTGTCAGAACAAAGGTTATCCCTCTTGCTAACCTGCAGTATGTACTGCATGCATTTGTAGCAGTTCATCATCATCACTGAATTGATTGTACTTGCTTTGGACATCCCAATCATATTTTTTGGCATTGACACTGATGTCCATCATCAGTAAGCGAGGTTATCTGATCCACAAAGTGTTGGTCATTGTTTTGTTTTTTTGTGATAGAAGCAACAAGTATCCTACAGTCAGGACAAGTGAATTACAAAGTTTGATAAGTAATTAATTACATGTGTTAATTTATGTGAAGTAACAAAATTATTAACTGCCTGAGCTCATCCAATAGACTTAACACTGCAAGCCGTCTAACAAATAGGATGTCTCAGCATATTGACCTAGTTGCAGTATGTAAATTAAAGGAAAATTTGAATTTCAAGTCAGATACAGGCTCGGCTTGGATGTTGTGCTGCTTTGGTGGTCTATTGCACATCATTGCACTGAACGAGGTAGTACAGTGCTTCTCTCACTCTGTCATTTGTGTTCAAATTGGATTTTGTTTGAATGTAACTAACAGTGATGAAGTTTGTGTGGCTTGTAATTTGTTGCCAATTTTTTTCACCACAACAAATCCTTAAAAATTTGACAGACTATGTGACTGATCCCTCTCTTCTCTTTATTTTATTGTATTTTAAAGCACCACTCAGGACCATGAACAAATTAAGTTAATGTCTAATTCGCCAATTATGAGATTTCATGGCTTTATTTCTCAATATTTCTGGCTGAGAAGTCAGCCATGGCAGACACTGTCACTCTTCTAGTCACATTTTTAACAGTACTGTCTGCAGATCTTACATGTTCTCCATCACAACTGCATTTTAGTTGCTACACATTTCAGTACAAAACCATGCCAGTTCATCAAAATTAGTATATTTTAAATTAGACAACACTGCTCAGGATAGAGCAGTAGGATATGATAATACCATCACACTATCACACTGATTACATAGAAGCATGCATATGCACTCCACACTAACACCAAAATGGGCAGCACCACACAAACAAGCCAACAAGATAGAGAAGGGGTAAAGAGAGGCGTACCTTGTTCTGCCATCATATGTGCAAGGCCTTGACAGGATACCAGAGGGAGAAAAGAGGGGGAAGAAATACACACGCACACTTAGTTTCAATACTCTTTAGTATTGTGATGATATATTTTTCCAACACAAGGAAAAACATGACATCAGAACACACTGATAGGTGTAACAAAGCTTCCTGTGCTAGAGCAGGAAGCTTCCTCATACGAAATAACAGCAGGTCTGTGAATGTAAAACCCTACCTGAACATGTCCTGTTCAGTAACAGAGCTGACCTTCCCTGAGCTGATAGACTGAAACCCCCAAAACAGGATTTCGTCTTTCACTATTTTGTACACTTTCTTTATATACACAGTGCTCATTGTATAACATTGCATTGTTCACCAAGCCGTTCACCATACCGTATTTGTATTGTCCTGCTCTGTCTGCAAATCAGCTAAGTAAATAACTGCTAAGGTTGTTATATATTAACATTCAACATTGTGTTCATTCAAACTCACCTGGCATATTATTGGTGACTTCTGGAAAAGAAGGAGACAGAAAACAAGCAAACAAAGGCAGCATTAGAAACACTCATATTACTTGCATGTTGACAAGCATGCAAATGGTCATACTCTTCATAATGCATACAGAGGGCCGGCAGTGGGCACAGCCATGTGTATGTCCATTAAAAGCAGAAGGTTTCAGTAATTAGGAGTTAAAACAGCATCATTGGTTACAAAAAAAACCAGTAAGTGACAGATGGAATAGAAAGAAGAAAAGTAAAGGTACAGTTGCACTGTCTGCACCATCACCTCCAGTGCAGACAGCAGGTGCTGGTACTGAACAATAAAAAAAAACATAAACCTAAATCAAATGAAAGAAATAAATCTTTCAAGTGACTTGTGAGCACCATCATGATGATTCTGATTTCTTAAACCACAAGGTCACCAACATCAAAAATCATGAATTCCCTTAGATACAATGGATATACACGGCAAGACAGCTGGAAACATGCCATGACAGACAGTAGCAGCACAATGTAAATGTGCCAAGTCATCAAAGAGAGTAATGTCTTGTAGTTTATGTAGCAGCACTCTTCTTACTGCTGACCTTACTGCTGCATTTGATCACTAGGTTCATTAGGACCACTGTATTCTATTACAGAGAATGGGACATTTAATTGGCACAGTCATTTAAGTGCTACTTATCAGATTTAATTGTTTGTGCATACAGTGTTAGACATGGAGTTCATCAAGGTTTTATGCTTGGACCACTTGTATTCAACTAAAACAGTTTATGCATTCTTTAGGAAACACTAATGTCAATTAATCAGCAGAACACTGATACTGAGTCCTCTCTCCTCTTAACTATCCACAGTAAAATAAACTGAAGACAAAACTTTTTTTTCTCCTCCACATAAATAAACCTTTGTTATCGTTTGAGAAATGTAATGCATTTAGTTATTTTGTTGTTGTTTCTATCCAGTAAATCTGCAGCTCCACTGTTCTCTTTGTCTACAGGCCTGTACAATGTGGTGGCAGCATTAGCACATGAACCAGCAATGTCTGGTGTTGAAAGAGACCAGTCAAAGTAAAGAAGACACCAGCCACTTGTCAAGCCAACTTGACAAGTGAGAGTTGGGAAGTTGTGTGAATGCAGGGAGGTCAGGTGACAGATCAGTGAACTGATATTTCCTTCCAAAGGCCCCCAAACATTAAACAGGGCAAAAATTGACCATATTCATCATGAAAATGACTTCCCTCCATTGATTATTGAGAGATTTGTGACTCCATTTAGTGGCACCACTTGCAGAAGTAAAGTACGTGGCAAATGAAGTAAAAGGTAATTGACTTGAGATGCATTAAATGTTCTTAGCAAGGACTAATTGGGCGTGTTGGGGTATTAATGTGATCACAAGCTGATGGAGGTCAATCAGATATGCATTAGATATTAATTCACTTTAAACTTGGAACTTGTTCAGCTCTGCTCCAACATGGAGGGAGTTGGTCAAAGCCCACAGCTCATCATTGTGTGTGTTCGTGTGTGTGTGTGTGTGTGTGTGTGCGTGTTTCTGAATTTGAGATGACAACAGCTCTGAACTCCACACCAACAAAAGGGAAACACTTGACTGCAGTGGTTAAAGCATGTACACACACAAACACACGGAGACAGACAGAGAGAGAGAGGTAGGCAGGCAAAGGGACAGAAGACATGTTAATATTCAGAGAGACTACTGCACAGCACAACAATAAATAAAGGTAAATAATGTTCCTTATTCTAACTGTCCCATAGTGATCAATACAAATTCAGGAGTTGATAGCGACCATGGTGTCTACACATGACTTGAGAAGAGATCAGTACTGTAAAGCCATACTGGCCAGTCTAGGGAACTGCACAAGGCGTTTAGGGTCAAGCTTGGTGAGGGCTCTGTGGCAGTTAGGCCTACTGCTACACACACATACACACAACACCATCTCCACTCTTCAAAGATAAGATTGTACTGTAGTAACACTGTACATACAAATGGTGTGATCATTACAGCCATTGAGCACTGGGGGAAAACCAGCCATATTGGTGTGCCCCTCAACTTTAAATCAGTACTTCAGACTTCAGAAAAAGACAGGAACCTGGAGGAGTGGACTACGACAGCTGGGGACTCAGGACTTGAATTCAGATGTAAAGCATTATTATTTCCTATAGATCTAGTAGGGTTTGTTAGAAAACAGAAGTTATCATCAAACATTAAAAGGCTTTCTCCTGACACCTCCCAAGCTGTTGGAGTGGTTCTCTCATTAGACAAGAGGAGCATGTCAAGGTTGCTCTGTTTTTGCTATAGTGACAGAGCCATTTCTTCTTGGCCTCAGGCTCCCCCAGTCTTCACTGGTCTTTATACAGCTGGACTGGAACATGGTGACCCACTGTGATGGCCTTTTGTTGTTCGTCAAAGACCTGTGCATTTTACTTACTTATTTGACTGTATTACTACAAATATTGACAGTCTTTTCTTTCTCTGTTACTGAAGAAACTGAGAAAATTCCTTGAGGAACTGGTCCAAACTAATTTCAGTTATTTATTTATCAACATCACTCACTCCTTCCCTGTCCAGCAAAATAATTGGTAAGAGAAGAGGGCAACAACAGAGAGATGAGCTGGACTCACCAGGCCTCCCTCCTGCTGTGTCATTATTTTTTTCTCTATGTTGACCTACTTCCTTGGGTAGTTTATTTCCCTGTACTCTGTCCTGTCCTGTTCCTGTCATCCTGTATTGTGTGGCTGTGTGGACAGAGAATAAGTGATGCGAACACAGAGGCATGCAGATACATAAAGTTTCATCAAAAAACCTATCAACCCCTCACAGGTACAATTTCCAGGTTATGTTATGGCTGTAACACATCTATATCCTCTGGCTACCTTTAGCCATCATACCCCACAGTCTCTGGCGCACACACACTGCTGCTCTTTGGCTGTTTTTGGATTAGCTTGCAGTTTGGTGGGGTCAGGTGCTTGGCAAGTTGCAGATGGTGGAACTGATATTGTGAGCTTGAAAGCTGCTCCTCAGAAACCTACGGGTGATGTCAGCGAGGCTGCGTCCACTTATATATGCCGTCTGTGGATATGATTTACTTTTAATTCAATACCCAAAAGGTGAGGTGAGGATAGTGGGGGATTTGAGCTCAAAGTGGATTACTTAAAGGGATGGATTAGTTAAAGGGATGATTCAGGATGTGTTGGATAAAGTGGGAGAGCACAGCAATTAATGTGGTATATCAAATTCTGCTTTCTTACTCTGGGCTTAACTGATTGTTTTCTGTGTGTTATAAATACCAGCACATGGAAGGTATGTCTGAGCACACACACGCATACACACACACATACACACACACAGAGTAATGATTCATTCACTGAGTCATTACAATGCAGAAGATTTGAGTCTTATGGGTTTCATCATTATCATCATTATTATAACAGGCTCAGCCTCTTTGCGGACTGATTTCATCAGCAGTCATGTTCTATGTTTATATGGATGCGGGGGCAGCTGAGGGAGGGCTGCAGGGGCCATCTGCTCCCGCTGGGGCAACAATGGCACACAGCCACTTGCAGATAGTAGATCACCGGTCGGGAGTTTATGTATGTTTGGGCTGTAGTGTCTATTAAGGGCTTGAAAACATCTTGTCGAGTGGGGAACGACTGTATGACTCGACCATGGTCATCTCATGTCAACATGTCATTACTGGCAGGTTTCTGAACATCAGAACATGGATAATGAGTTTATGTATCTAATGAAATGATGGCATCATTTTTAATTGGGCAAATGATCAGAAGTTACAAGGGAAATGCTTGATGCATCCATAAACAGGTTGCTCCTGATTTGTTCTTCACAGAGTGGGGTAAGTTGAGTATAGGGGCAAGTTGAGCCACACCTTGTTGCTAGGAAACCATAAGAAAAATTGAGCATGTGACCAAATATTTAGGAGGAAGGCATCATCTCATGCCATCTGTGAAGTTAAGAACCACATGAGAAAAGTGGTTTGACATTACATCCATTTTTCACTCTCAAAAGTGACTTCAGTCGATCATAAGTTTTCAGAGCATTGTGTTTACTTTTTTATTATATATATATATATATATATGGCTTGGGCAGTGGGTACTTATGCAGTGCGCCAGTCCTATAATTTAAAAAAAATCTGATTAATCATCCAGCCCTCCTTACTATGCATATTTTTGTATCATATTGTAAAGTCTCAGTGGTTAGAATTACAATACTTTTGCCATATATTTGCCTCCTTTAGGCAATATTATCAGGCAGCACCAGATAAATTTCCTGTTACGCCGATAACATCCAGCTGTACTTATTTGAGACGAAGCAGTTGGTCAAACTTCAGGTGTGTCTTAAAGACATAAACACCTTAACATCCTGTTTCAAAAGGATGATGGTAATATAGTTCATGGATGTGTTACCTCTAGACTAGACTACTGTAATTCATTATTATCAGAATATCCCAATAAGTCAGTGAAAACTCATCAGCTGATTCACAATGCTATCGCAGGAGTACTGACAGGAGATAGGAAAAGAGATGATATCTCTCTCCTGTGTTGGGTTCTCTGTATTGGCTCCCAGGAAAATCCTAAATAGAATTTAAAATCTTCCTGCTCACCGACAAGGCCATTAGTGATCAAAGATCAATTTAGAGAGCTCATAGTTTCCTAGAACTACTCGCAGTCTAGAGTAGAATGGGAGGCACAGGGTCAGCTATCAGGTTCCTCTCCTGTGGAACCAGCTCCATCCTGGGTTTGGGAGGAAGGCACCAATCCTACATCTAAGATCAGGCATACTAAAACAACTAAACTACAAAAAGCAATATGAGGTGTTCCTGCATACTCACTCTGTAAACACCTCTACTCTAACGTCTCTCCGACACAGACCCTGTAGACACATCTGTCACATACCCAGCACAGCGTTGTTAAACCAGTAACACCACAGCTACACTGTGCTCAGAGATGACAGTGAGCTACAGCTCTTTTAAAAACATACACAATCGCTGACTGAGGCATCTCACACAGAGGCTCAGTGACTCTCAGTGAGCTCTGTGGTCATGTGACATGTGTCAGGTGACTCCTCACACAAAGATAAACTTGTCAGGTAATGTAAGGATCAATGCACCGTTTGTAGTGGGTTTACTCGTTTAAAATAACCCACTTATACCTGCTTACTGTCGTGTTAAATGGTTTTAGAAACTGAAAAATCTCCAGAGGAGCTCTGCTTCTGCCTTCTGCCATGCTCTGACTGGAACATCACAAACCCACAATGTTGCTCTTCTTGCATCTATAGGAGACTGTGGCTGGTTGATGCCATACAGAACCATCAGTAACTGACAGCTGCAGTAATACTAGGTCCGTGAAACAGAGACTGTTTCATCTCTAGTCAGACCTGGCTGATGTGAGTCCAGTTGTGCTTTTACAGACATGAACATTCCCATGATGTACTGAACTGCAATTGTGTTGAACTGGTAATACCCTATGTCACAAAGCTTCAGTTGTCTCCAACTAGTTACATTAACATGATAATGAGTTATGTCAACTTCACTGACCTCCACAGCCACAGCCTTCAGACCTGAATATAATACAACACAGTGCTGTATGTGGTAGAACAGGAGATGGACCAGATGAACCCACATCTGAGAAATCTGCAGGGATGATGGGATTCTGGTGGGATGCAAGGCACAGGTGTGTGGAAACAGTAAAAGATCTATAAATGCTTTATACCAAAAGGGATAAATTAAATCAATAATAGCCTATATAGAACTAAGGTGTAACTACATGTATAGGTGAGCTGTTTAACTGTGCTAAATCAGTCAAGATGCACTTAAAAGGGAAAACAGGAAAACAACTTTCCTTTATTTGTTCATGATTCAGATTCAAATTCTACATGTTACAATTTGTTCTTATGAATTCAGTGAATATTTTCACACTAGTGGCCTGTAATGATGTTAAACTAATCCATGGACCTGATCACCAGCTGGAAATTCTTTAAGGTCTGCCTATTAGGGAAAACTCTGGGTATAAGTTGTGCTGGTTAAAGAAAACAACATCTCACAGACAGCCTTCAATGCATTGAATTAACTGTTAATCAATGCTTCCTCCACCAGTGTGAGACAGCGATAGACAGACCACTGGGCGATGCTGGACTACACTAAGACAACAAAACAAACTAAAAACAAATTACCGAGTGGCCCCAGCAAACAGCTGCCCCGGTGCTGCTGAGTACAGAGACAAGGTCACACAATCACCATTCTGTAGACGCTGCTGCGTCCCAGGAGACGAGGCTGTCGCAGCACAGAGGAGGTGCCTAACATAAAAATGGCCTTTCCTTTATGTTCCGAATACTGACAAGAATATACCGATATGAAAAATATTTGGATCAAACTCATCATCTGTGCCGTTACAAATACACAGACTCGGGCACACCCTTGGTGCTCTGCGTCTCAGGACAGGTCCATGTTTTGCTGACTTTAGGTTATGTCATATTGTCATGCTCTCTAACGTGTTCAAAGAGCACCATAAGCATTTAGGATCCATCAGCAATCCACATTCTCTTCACGAGATGCTGGCGTTCCTACCGTCACTCAACTATCAATGGCTTGCAGGAGGCGAGCAGGCAGATAAGCAGGAGAGAGGGAGTCAGACATAAATCAACACTGGGCTCCCGGTGTGGAGGATTTAAATCAAGGTTGGAAAAAAGTGGCCTAGCAACCACAGTCACCACGGCACATGCACTGATGCCTTCATGAGTCACAACACTGTGACTCAGTGAAAATGTGTGTGTAACTCATGCAAATATGTATGTTAATGTATGTATGCTTGTTTTGTAAGCATTTGTTGAATTCATATGTTGTATTATATAATCTAATGTGTATATGAAATATTACATAAACATTCTTTAATAGATGTACATGAAAACATTTTTGGGTTACGTCATATATTATATTTTATATGTGTATATTTTGTCATGGCCCTGGCTCAAGAGGCCACAACAAAAAGGGAAACACACCACAGTAAGGATGATAAAGAATATTTCATTTAACCAAATTAGATGACTAAATGTAAAAGTGTGAGTGTTGCCATGTGCAAACCTACACACAACACTGGAACTGGGACATAACGAAAGCAAGAAGGACAGAGCCCGTGGAGAAGATGCTAGACCATGTAACACTGTGAGAAATGGAACAAAGCTCTTGCATTCAGTACAGCAAGATCAGTTCAGAGGAAGTGTGGCTCCTTCTCTCAATCCTAGTCAGCAGCTGCAGCTAGACATCCACCTGCCTGGTGTCGTGACAAAGCAAGAAGCAGCTGAGCTTGCAGATCACCTTCAGTGCTTTACACATCAGCCTGTGTCCTCCTGCTTTAACGTATCTGCGCCGACTAAAAGAAGAGATCTAACGCACAAACAGCGCAAAGCAGTCGCCACCAAGACACTGAGAGGAGGAAAAACTCAAATGCCAGCTCCTAACTCCTCTCATTTATTTGGCAGAGATAGATAAAAAGCTAATCTTTTTCATTCCTGCACCAGGGATATGTAAATTTTGGAGACGTGTAGAGGAGTTTGAAAGTCAAAGATGGAGGGGAAAATAGGAGAACAAACACGTTAAAACAAATTGCCTGTGATCTAAATTAAAAAGATCTCAGCAACTTTCTCATCTAAGTGATATTGATTATCTCATAAGGAGTCTGATTATTGTGTACTGCTTAGCTGCTGGGAGGCCTGAATAATCTGTATTGATTGTGAATAATTAAGGGAATGACGAGACTTTTTCGGAACACAAAAAAAAAGCAGGGGTGCATTGATCCATTTCATGCACTGACTGCATGTTCACAAATCAGCACAACAGAACAGGCAGTGTCACAGACGGTCTGCACTCAGGATTCATCAAATCACAGGAAATTCAGTTTTCTGCATAAAACAAATGAAAGTGCCTTTTATTTAGCCTGCAGGGAGGAAATACATGGGGGAGATGAATAAAGGGCTTTCTTTTAATAGACACCAATTTTGGTCTGGGCACAGTCAGCTGTAGAGTGATTGAAACACAGCTCGGCTAAATCCTCAGCAAAAAAGGGCGTGATATAAAACACTTGCCATCTTGTGATTGGATGAAGACACGGGGCTCAGGAGGCCGCCTTCTCTCTATAGGCATCTTTATCACTGCCTGCAGGACCGATGTCATTAACCTGTGCCTCACTGGCTAATCGTGCTTAGATTAGCTCTCTGATTGTACACTCTCTCTCACACAAATACACACATGCATACACATGCCCGGGACAGCTAAGGAAGCCCACACAGCCAAACTGCCTCAGAGCCCATGATATCACATGTAAGAGCAAAAAAAAGCCATGTTCTGTCCTCAAGGTCATGATGCTGGTCTTAAGGTAACATGACAGGTGGAATCATAGGGATACAATGAAAAATCATTGTTATAATTATTTTTCCATTCTGGATTGGAGCAGCTCTCCAAACATTAAGAGAACACCAAGAATAAGAAGTTTATTTACTTATTTCCTGTAGATATTCACTACTGTTAATTTGCTTTAAATTATGAATGACTGGTCATATTCCTGATTTGTTAAAATGAAGCACTCAGGAATAGCAGTGGCCTGTGAGACAACTTTCACATGACAACTTGAAATCTTAACAAAACAGAAAAGAAATCAGATGAAGGAAAGAAATTAGAAAATGTTCAGTTGTAGTCATCAGGATGAATGAGAGTGTCAGAGAGTTTACCTTCACTGCAGAAGCGGCCCTTGTACTCTGTTTTGGAGCAGTCACAGATTGGCTCTCCATCCACCACTGAGCATGTACCACCATTCTCACATGGGTTCACAGTGCACCACCCCTCTGACTCCAGGGGCACCTTAAGGCTTCCCAGAAACAGGGGTTGTGAGATGCCATATTTGAGGTCTGTAATTGTGCCCTTGAAGGGCTGCATGTTTCGCACCGTTGGCAGTGTGAGCGCACCGCTGCGGATATCCTGAGGCACTCCACCCAGGAACAGGTCACTGACTATTTTCATGAACTGACGCTGAGGCCGCACCTCGTCAGCTGTGGCCTGGCCGTCCAGCACCAGCATTGTGCGCAGGTTATACCTGCTGAGAGTGGCAGAGTGCCAGCTGCCGTCATCCACCCGTTTGTCTGACAACACCGTCGTCTCGGCACAGTCGATGCTGAAGTGCAGGTGCAGTCGGCCCTCCACCACCGCCAGCTGCATAAAGTCACAGTAACCTCCATCATCAAAATATAGCATCAGAGCCTCTGAGGCCTCCGTCTTGAACTGGAAGCTGAGGTCACCGCGGGTGCTGGCGTCCCAGCGGAGGTAGCGTGCCCATTGACCTGGTGTGCCTAAAAATTCCAATCCCATACATGTGCTGAGGAACACTTGCAGCCTGACGGAAAAACTTACAAGATCCATAGCTGCAAGAAATTATTAATCCAAAAAGTGTGGGACTCAGTCAGACTGAAACCTTGTGGTGGTTCGACTGAATTTCAGGGTTCCACAGTTTTTTCAACATGTGCAGATATCTGTACATATATATATATATATATGTATATATACATATATATATACATATATATATATATCTATCTATATATATATAAAGGGAAAGGGCAGTAGCAGGAGAACAGTCGTAGTTAACAGTCTTAAAGTCAATCACATCTGTGAATTGTCCGGTGTCTGCAGGGTGGTGGTTGTTTGGCTGTAGGGTGAAGGATAGGAGCGACAGAGGGAGAGGGGAAGAGGTGGTGATGCTTTCTGTAGCTTTTTTTTACTCTTCGAAACAGGTCACGTCAAAACTCATGATGCAAGGTCTGATGGAATGGACTTCTCTGTCTGTTAAGGTGAGAGGAAGTTCCGCCTTCATGTTGTCTGCCGGGAAACAGAGCGGACAATGGACCCAGCGTCCTCCCTCAGTTCCATCCCTGTCGAAGAGAGAGAGGCAGAATGTTACAGCGGCTTCTTTAGCAATGACTATGCAGATATCCCCGGCTGCTGTCCTGCATCTAAACCCCATGACAGCTGCATGTGACATGTATAAATCCTGGTTCAACCTAAATAAAAATGATAAACGAGTGAAAATTATCCCTACTGTTGCTATAGTTACCTGTGTTTTAATGTACTGCAGTGTTGGAAAGTAAATCACTCAGGCACCGGACTTAAGGACGCCATAATTGTATTTAAGTATTGGACTTTTATGCTGCTTCACACTTGTAGTGAAACACCCACAGCTGTGGTGACTTAGCAGATCATGAATTCACTCCACTACACTTAAGGAAAAAGCTTTGACTCCACAGCCTTTCTATGAGGTGCTCTTTACTCTGTCTGCTAATGTGTGACCTTCTAGTTTGTTCTGCACTAATTAAACATAAACTTCTGTGAAATGTCTGAACAAAGTCTGACAGCTCTAATATTATATTATACTATTTAACTTTTCATTTCCCAACAAGACTGTCCCCATTTGTTGAAAGCCATGTACAGTTGAGGATGAAATTATGAAAATTTCACTTCTTTGGAAATATTTCCCAAATGCTGTTTAACAGCAAAGATTTTTTAGCACAGTCTTTTCAAACATCATACCTTTATTTTGAATGCTTGCATTATTTTACTTGCACACAGAAATTATGCATTATTTCACAAAAACCAAAAACTACCAGGGTCAAAATTATTAGCCCCCTGCTGCTGATACCCAGTTGTGTATCCTTTTTGCTGGATAACAGAGTGCAGTTGCCTTACTTTCACAATCACTAGAGCTCTGCACAGGAATAGACTGCAAGGTTGCAGACCAAGAAAAACTCCACTTCTGAAGAAGAGACACCTTCAAGCCAGACTGAAGGACAACCTGGAGAAAGATAATGCACACTGGAAGCATTTCCTTTAGTCAGATGAGGTGAAACTAGAACTCTTTGGCCATAGACACATTGCTTATGTTATGCATAACCCAAACAACACAGTGAAACACGGAGGTGGGAGTATTAAGATGTGGGGATTCTTTCGTGCATCTGTAACTGGGAATCTCATCAAGGTGGAAGGAATCATGAGGAAAGAAGAACATGTGAAGATTTTGAAAGATGACCTTAAGCAGTTAGCAGTAAGCAGTCAGTAGTAAAACTGGGTCTGGGTTGTTGCTTTGTCTTTCAGTACAACAATGACTAAAAACATAGGTCGCTCCTAGTTAAGAACTACCTCCAGAGGACCAAAGTGAATGTTACTGACTGGCCTGCACAAAGCCCTGACTTGGATCTTATTGAAAATCTGTGGGGTGGACTGAAGACCAAGGTCCATGCTAGAAGGCCATCAAATCTAGAGGAGCTTGAGAGATTTCCCAAAGAAGAATGGGCTGGGACTTCACAGGAGATGTGTCAGAGACTTGTTGAAAACTAAAACCAACAACTGGAGGCTGTTATCCAGCAGAAAGGATACACAACTGAGTATCAGCAGCAGGGGGCTAATAATTTTGACCCTGGTAGTTTTTGGTTTTTGTGAAATAATTACATTTCTGTGTGAAAAGTAAAATAATGCAAGCATTCAAAATAAAGCTATGATGTTTGAAAAGACTGTGTTAAAAATTCTTTGCTCTGTTTAACAGCATTTGGGAAATATTTACAAAGAAGTGAAATTTTCATAGGGGGGCTAATAATTTCATCCTCAACTGTATCTCCAATATGACAAACATGCTTTGTGACAATGTATTCTTCTGAAAATCCAGTTAATTCATTTAAGATGTAAAGGAATATGCTAGATGTGTAAAAATGTGTTCTCTGCCAAGACTACAACTGGTGTTGATGATGAGCCTTCATTCATTTATTTATTGAGCTTAAATAATCAAAGCATAAAAATTGCAGGATCAGTCCACATCCAATCCAACATCCAGAGAATGAACATAATATTATGTAACATGTGTCGACAATATAACCATACCTAAATATACATATTTCTATGGGCCAGACATGTGTGTCAATATATGACATTATTACAACTTCTAATGGGTTTCAAGTATTTTTTTCTTTTTTTTTTACATATCTGCTTATACTATACATGTACAAATAGATTTGTCATATATTACGGGTAAACTTTTCACAGGAGAAGTGAGATCTCTGTGTCCTTAGAGATAACAAGAGGCTTGAATGAATGGTTTGTTAATCTTAAGAAAACTGGTTTTTAAAACATATATTGAACATACTTAGAAAATCTAACATACACTGTACTACAGGCAGCCACAAACCCGATTAAAAACGCCTGTGATAGTGCTGCATTTTTCTCTCCTCCACAAAGGTTGTCTGGTGTTATCGGTCATCTGCTGGTAAATTAGTCTCATTATTCTCATGGCAGCACATGGCTATCAGTCAGCCAGGCAGGCCGCCTTTATCTGATGACCAGCCTAGAGAGACAGCGTTCTGTTGAAACCCAATGACTATTAAAGACGCACAACAACACAAGTATGACTGTCATATTTCTGCTGGGCAGCAATAGCGACGGCAACAGCGGGGACAGCCCTACGTCGCTGACTGACTGAGTGATGATACTTCTACCACTTCTATGCAGATCACTGAGTCTACTGAGCCACTACTGAGAAGAAAAGGATCAATTCTAATAAAATAAAGATGAGACTGTAAACTACTTTCATTATCATATCATTCATTATTACTAAGGGAGACACAGCAATAGGTAAAAATAAGATAGTGAGCAGAGAAAGCAGGAGAGAGAGAAGCCATCAGCAGCAAGGCTTTGTCCTTACTGCTCTGACTGAATCTAAACATACAGTCAGTTAGACATACAAGTCAGTTACATCCTAGAGTTGGAGTAAGGTGGTAGCTCACCTGGTAAAGCATGTGACCAGGGTTTAATCTTTGCCCCAGTGACATAGGTGCGACTCTGGCCTAAGGCCTTTAACTGTGTGGTTTATTCCCTTTCTCTCTCTCTATCGCTTCTTTGCACTGTGACTGTAATAAAAGCAAAGGCCAGAAAATCTCAATAAAAAAAGAAAGATAATCCATCCCCTCTACCTTTCTCTGAGTGTTTATAAGTATTTTTACTTGATATCACAGCCCAGTGACCATATAAGGTCCAGCCACATATTTACCTAGTCTTATTTGTTGACATTATTGTACCTCCTTTTAAAGATATTGATTAATTTTATCACATTTCTAATTCCATATTTAAACATTTTAAGCAAACTGTCTGGATAAATATCTGGCAAAGAAGACCAACCTTCCACAAATTACATATTACAATCAGACAATAATGATTTTTTCTTCAGATATCAATACTGCTTTTAACAAAGTTTGAATATCGTTAACATTAATACATTATTGAATTGTATATTATAGTATAATAGTATAGTCTGGTATATTATTCTATCAATAGTAATGATAATAAAAAAAATCAGTTGAAGCCTACAAACACTGTATGGTGAGCATTTCAAATTTCAAATCAGGAGACATTATAAAATGTGACATTATAAAAAAGCCTATTTGGATTTGCACCCATCTTCATTATGTGAGGATTATGTGAAGTTCATAGATTAAATCTTTTTAGTCAATAATAATAATCAAACAAAGGCTACTTTGTTCTATAGTGTTGACTATCAAAGTTATAATAGTTAGAGTACATGAAAAAAAAGCATTAAAACTACCTCAGCATCAGGGTTGTATTTGAGTTCAGTTTTAACACCTGAAAATGGTTCCAGGACAACTGATACCCTCTTAAATGCTGAAAATATTATTCCTTCAAATGAGTGGTCACCCTATATTTCTGTTGCATTGTCCACAGTGGGCACTTCACTGGTTCTACAGTAAAGTGCCACTTACTGATGATCCCATGCATGTGTTTTTGTTGTGTGTTTCAGTGCACCTGCCTGTGCTCATTATTGTGAATGCCCTGTTCATTAAATGTAAATAATGAATGCTTCGTTTGTGATGACAGTTAAGAGTCTTGTTCAGAGTGTCAAGTCTTACATGGACACTTTACATGGAAATTCTGCACAAGCTCAAGATGCAACCCACAGCTTATTGTTATTGCAAACCTCTTCAGCTTCGAGAGAACGCTCAGGCTAGGTGAGCCGATTGGTCCAATCTCTGCCAACCAGCCCAAGCACCATGTTAAACTGCCAGCTAAATGCAGTGCTGTCCAAATGAATACTCAGTTTAAACTCAGCAAAAGTCTGATTGGTTGTGATACAATTTGAACTCCACCCAGAAGAGTTACATATGGCCTTCGAGCCAGACTGCCTACTGTACTAGAAATACTACAGGTTCATTCGGTAGAAAAGCTGCCAGTGGAAATGTGGTGAGTAAAGGGGCTTGCAGAAGTGCAACCTTTACTGGTGTGTGCTGAGCCAATCAGACTAGCGCACTGATCAGAGGAGTCACAGAGGACAGACAAAACATAGTTGGAGTTCTAGACATGACACTACGAAGCCCAAAGCTTCTGCTGTGTTTAGATCGCCAGCAACAAAGACGTATCTTTCCAGAGATAAGAATATAGTGTTAGCATTACCATTAGCATTTAAATTAGCATTAGCATTAATGAAGTAGTGTTAGTGAGTTGAATATTCTTGACTGCAAAGATGAGGCTGTCTCTGTCTCTCACCTGGTAGATAATGTGAAATAATTGATACAGCCTAGGTCCAGCCCATAATACTGCAGCACATGTTAATACCATGAACTGTTCAGTCCAAAAGAGTGAGACCAGTTTTGAATTAATAATGAATAATTAAGAACATTTAATAATATGTTGACATGTACACTATATATAGGTAATATTATTAACATACAGTGTAGCCCTACAGGATCACAAAGTGTTATACTATCCACAAATCCATTATATACACCTAACCCTTTTAATATCTGTCTACATTTTACTGTGGGTTCATATATGTACTAAAAATCATACTGAGAATGTACGTGATAATAATATTTTTCTTTTTAGATGACATATTATATGTCAAGGCAAAACGATACATGATCAAATATGTATTACATTTCTAATAAGGACGGTCTTAGATTAGACCTGTGGCCCTCTCTCTTCCTGACCTTCCTGACACTCTCCACTATCCTATTGAAATAAAGGCAAAAGTACCCCCATGAATGAATAAATAGATTAATACATAAACAAATAAAATCTAAAACTTTCTACATTAAGTGGCCCAGGGTAGCAGATCCTGGTAGGTCTCCTGTAATGATAACGTATGAATCATCACACAGGATCTGCTGTGTCACTAACAAGGTGCGGTAGAAAAAAAAGCATGTGAGTAATGAGTGAATGTATTCACCACGTCAATCACACATGAAAATAACAGTCAAATGACAAAAAGGCCAGTGTCAGTTATTATGAGCTGTTTTTGTACAGAGGTCTAAATCCTGGATTCCTGCTTAGCCACTTAGCCACACTGGCATATAAGGAGTTCAAATCAATAAGCTAAAAGCTTCATGCAGCCTCTTATCATTCAGTCACACATCATCACTTCATTCAAACCCAAATGTCTTTAACATCCTGAGCACTACAGATAACAATTAAAAAATTGCATTACTTGAACCTGGATCTGTGATGATGTGTATCTTTTCAGTGAGCTTTGATGGATTAAAACAATATGAAGTGTTTTTAAATGCATGCTAAATTATAAATGGTGATTATGTAGAATTGGTTTGATGTTGTTATGGTATCTGGTGCTACTGAAATGAGATGATACAGTCAACTGGTTAGTCAGCATATTTAGAAACAGTCACACATGGAGCTGTTTCTAGCGTGATCCATTAATTGTCGATTTATAATTAACAAATGTATGTGAATTCTGAATCTCTATCTTTCATTGGCCTTTATGTCCAATGTGTCCAGATTCACATATTATATATGTATTTGCTTCAACACGCGTTTCCAACCCTGAGATTTATTTCCTTTTATTGTGAGCTGTTATCAAACCTCAGCAGATCCT
>OMNW01034030.1:0-11784 GCA_900303245.1 Selene dorsalis
AATCCGTACGAGTGAGCACTTCTCCTTTGCCCAGATTATCTATCCACCAGACAGGTGTGGCCCATCAAGGCGCTCATTACGCTGCATGATTACTGAACAGGTGTGCTCTGAGCTGCTCACAATAAAAGGCCACTTTAAAAATGGGCAGTTTAGAAGAAAGCACTGAACTCAGGATGTCACCGGGGCTATAAAGGTGTATTTGTGGCTACTAGGCATGAGTAGAATCTGCTGGAGTCGAGAGTTCAGTCAGTGAAACCAGATTGGAGCTGAGTGTTAGAGGCACTGTGACTAATACAAAAACAAAAAAACAAAACAAAACAAAAAAAAAACCACTGACGCATTTTGTGTTTGCTATTAACAAGAACCATGCCCTACAAAAAAAATAAATCTCAGCAGGTTTTTAATGAGGAATGGCTGATTTGCATAAAAGGGTTACAGAGTTTAGATCGTTTAGATCTTCATCAGTTAAACTGTCTATACATAGATTTAAGTTCTGTGACTTCTCTCTCCAGAGGCTGGAGTTTCAAAGCAAACAATGCAGAGTGATCAGTGGCATTAACAAAGGAGCTCAGAGTAACAGCTAAAGGCTGAAAGCCTAAATCATTAGACCTGGTTAACACCTCTGTCATTAGTCCACCCTCTGCAAATCAGGGGACATGGTGCATGAAGTCCGGCCAAGAACGCCACAGAGGAAGGTGTTGGTTAAAAAAACTTGCTGTGACCCATTGTTATAAGAACCACCTTTACACTCCACGGTGCTACTGGGAAATGTTCATGGACTTATGAGACTAAGGTTGACTTGTGTGGGAAAAACATGCAGCACTATGAGTGGTGTGACAAAGATCTCAACATCATCATCTCGAAGGTGAAGCAGGTTGGTGGGAGCAGCATTATTAAGGCTGATTTGCTGCCTCTGGACCTAGACTGCTCGACATCAGATCAGGGTGTCTGTTCACTGGGACATTGATCTTAAAGACTTCTACATAATGAATTCAGACAAAGAACATCCACCTTCAGGAGTGGCCCAGTCAGATACCCTTTAATCTATTAAATATGCTATAGACTAACCTGAAAAGAAACATGCAAACCAGACATCTTCAGAATATGGCTGAGGTGAAGCAGCTGTATAAAGAGGACTGGTCCAGGTGCCCCATATTCAGAGGCTACAGTCCTCGCTGCAGCCAGAATCCCAAATCCTGTGGCCCTTTGCTGCATGTTATTCCCCCTCTCTCTGCCTCCCCGTTTCCTTTTTTGTGATAAATTTTTTATCTTTTGTTAAGAAAAACTGAGATATGGCAGGCAATAAATGTGCAGCAAAAAAAAGAAGAAAAGAAAATGAAAAACATTGATTAATCAAAAAGCAAAAAAGCCAAGAAGATGACACCAATTATTGAATTACTGATAGAAATGTTGTTAACAATAATAGAAATAAAAAATCAACACTTAACTACTTCCATGTCCGTATGTAGACAAATAAAAGTACAACACCAAAACAGGTTTTAAAGCGCTTCAGATCCTATATTAGAGGCACGCTTAAGTATTTGAGAGAAGAAACTAAAAATAAAAATACAGTCATGGAAAAAATTATTAGACCACCCTTGTTTCTTCAGTTTCTTGTTCATTTTAATACCTGGTACAACTAAAGGCACATTTGTTTGGACAATATAATGATCACAACAAAAAAAAAGCTCATGACTTTAATTTAAGAGCTGATATCTGGCCATTTTCTATGGTTTTCTTGGTAATAACCAAAAAGTTATTACATCAATAGCTATGGCATTGCACTGCCAAAAACAGTACTTTTAGGCATTCCATGTTTCTTTTCTGTCTGTCAGTCACATGATACACACAGTAGTTAGTACTTGATTGCATAACCATTGTTTTTTGTTTTCTCCACCAGCTTCTGACATTTTTCTGCTGTCACAGCAGCCCATTCCTGTTGCAACAGTTCAAACAAATTTGCTTTGTTTTTGGGCTTGTGGTTCTCCATTTTCAGTTTGATCATGTTCCACAGGTTTTCAATTGGATTTAGATCTGGTGATTGAGCAGACCAAGGCATGGCTCAAATGTCCTGGTTCTCCATCCAAGCTTTAACTGACCTTGCCGTGTGGCAAGGGGCATTGTCTTGTTGGAAAATCCAGTCATTCGAGGCAGGAAAGAGTTTATCAGCTGATGGAAGAAGACTGTAGCCCTGTACGTGACCTAGATCATTCGCCCTTCACACAATTGTATTTGTCCCGTTCCACCCATACTTAAACAACCCCAGATCATCACTGATCCACCCCATGTTCTACTGTAGGGGCAAGACAGTCTGGTTAGTAGGCTTCTCCAGGCTTCCTCCTAACCAGTAAGTTGGCTGGAGTGGGCATCAACTCAAAATTGGATTCATCACTGAAGAGAACCTTAGCCCAATCATCAACCGTCCAATCCATGTGATCCCTAGCAAAGAGTAACTGGGCGTTCCTCTGCCTTTCGTTCATGAAGGGCTTCTTCCTTGCCCTGTGTGACTTCAAACCAGCTTCAAGAAGTCGGTTTCAAACTGTCCTTGCTGAACAAGTCACATTTCTCGACAGTACCCACTCATTTTTAAGATCCCTGGAGGTCTAATGACGATTCCTGACCTCGTGGGGTAGAAAGACGTTTCCTGCCTCGACCAGCTAGCAATTTGGTAGTACCATGTTCGGCTTGCTTTTTCTTGGTGTAATGAACGGTTGTCTTGGAGATCTTCAGTGTTTTGTCTACCTGTCTCTCATGGCAATTTCCAGCACTGCCAAGATGGCTGCCTTTGTGGCTTCACATAATTCTTTTGTTTTAGACAAACACTCCCTTTTGAGTAGTATAGAGTTGAAGTCCCCCCCTCTTTGTGGTTGTTTAATCACCTCTATACCAGTGTACCTGAGAGTAGAAATATTGTGTTTTGCTGTTGAAAAGTTTGTTGTTACAGGGCTAGATACTATATTGTTCCTGATGTTGCTGCGATGTTCTACTACACAAGTTTTTTATTGTCTTGTAGTCTTACCAACATAGGCTAGCCTGCATGGACATTTCAACATACATATGACATTAGTGGTGGAGCACGTTATCACATCTTAGATGTTAATTTCTTTCCCTGTGTGAGGATAGTTAAAGAAATGTGCTTTACGAGTGAAGTGACATTGTTGACAGTGACCACATGGATAATTGCCAGAGGGGATGTTACTGTGGAAATATGAAGGTGATCGGGGAGGGAGATCCGCTCTAACCAACATGTTCCGCAGGTGGGGGGTCATTTTTGGACCACTTGGGGTGATTTTGGAAATAAGTTCATCAACAATTGGTCAGTCTCCACAATATGCCACTGTTTTTTGATTGTTTTTTCGATTTCCCTGGAAAGAGTTGAGAATTGAATTGCCAGAACGAGTCTGTTTTCTGTTTTTTTGTAGGTCTGGTGGTACTCATTCTCATTCAATTTGTGACCTATTGGAAACAGAAGATGTGGCATCGTGGATCCAGATCTTTTTACAGCCCATTTGTCTAAAGCGTTTTTCAAGTTATTTAGTTTATGTTTTGAAGTTCTCATCCGAGCTGCAGATCCATCTGATGCGTTTAAATTGGGACTTAGGAATGCATTTTTTAAGGGTGGTGGATGGTAGGAGTCTGTGTAGTATAGAGTTTCTGTCTGTGGATCAATCTTGGATGACAATTGGGCCCCCCTTATCTGCATTCTGGACAACCACAGATTGATCATTTTTCTAATTTGAAAGTTCATCATGTGTTTTAGTTGAGTTGTTGTGCACTTTATATCCTTTTTTTTTGTTCAAGATCATAGAAATATCCCTTTCAACCAAACAACAGTAGGTATCATTACAGGGAGGGATATTTAAAGATGGCGCCTTCACCAAAAACTCTTGTAAAGTATGAGGAAGAGCCTCAAGGCTTGAAACGTTACACTTTAATAAATGTCCTAAATGAGAGCTCTTGCTGTGCGGATCTTTTTGTTGTTTTCTTGCTCATACCAAGGATCTGACCAAAAAAAACACAACAACTATCCTATCAACTAAAGGCAAAAAAAGCCCCCAAAAATGCTTTAAAAAAAAAAAAGGTCCAAACTTGCTCCTGAACATTGCACAGGTCTGATCAGCAGGTACTGGAGGAAGTGTTTTGAGGTAATTGCTGCCAAAGGAGGTTCAGGTTATTAAATCCAAGGTTTTATCTACTTTTCTCACCAGCACTGTGTTTAATGGCTCTTTTTCAATAAAGACGCAAAAGGTTCTAATTACCTTGGTTATATTAGTTTGGGGACACACTCTGTCTAATGGACTCAGATGAAGATCGGCTTACATTTTATGGCAAGTCAGTGCAGATACCATGGCTGTGTCCGAAATCACTCGCTCATTCACGACTCTCTGTTCACTATATAGGGAATTATATATAGAGGACTATATAGTGAGCTCACTGGTAAAATTAAAAAAACATGACTCCACTGCACAGTAAATTACATTACTACTGTTGCATAATTAAAACACTGCAGATCAATGCCGACTGCGATCATGACTACGATGCGTGACAAGTAAACACAATGCATTGTGTTTACTTGTGACCATCGGTTGGTGACTACTTTTCATGCTGCATTGTGGGATACTATGAGTCCACCATATAGGGTATATTAATTCTGACTGTATATTTGGACAGCACTACAAAATGGCGTAGTCACTTTATATAGTGAGGAGTGAGTGATTTTGGACACAGCTCATATCATTCAATAGAATTCAGGCCTCTGGTTTGGCCATCACTGCCTGGACACCAGCAGTAGAGTATTGTGCCTAAAAACATCCTAAAACAGCTCTCAGACTACTATGCTTGTGTTTTTTCAGGTAAAAGTACGAAGCTAGGGAGGGACATGTCACAGGTATTGATTGCCAATCGTGCTGAATGTACGTTAAGCGCCACCTGAGGGATTGTCTGCTGCTGTGGAGTACATCTCTCCCTCACCTTAACACACACCAGTGGGCCTCAATGATGAGACAGACAGAGGTTAAATGGGGAGAAAACGATGAAAACACTGCCCTCAAGTGCAGGATGATTCATCAAACGTCTGAAATCATTTTACAGGAAGAAAAAAATATATCAATTTTGATGTAAACATCCTCAGATAATAACTTACTGACATGAATTTGGCAAATAAAGAAAAACAGATAAATGAACAATAAACATGTGGATACAGGATTAAAGGGATATTCCAGCGTGAATTTAACCCATGGTCTAACACACTGTGAGACTGAGTAGAACACCAGAGACCATGTTTGCAGATCACAAACTTCTCTAGTTGTGGTGCAGACAGCCAGATATTAAATACTGCTGTCTTTGTAGCCACGAGCCAACTGTGATCAAAAAAGCCACTTATAGCCACAATAATGTTAAGAACAGCACCATACTTCATCAACAGTACAAATAGGGTCCCAGCACATAATATGAGGCATCAAACACCTGTTAGCTTTGACTGGTTTCTATTGAAAAGAGACGAAAACAGAACTCACACATTCTCCTCCAGCTGGTTGCTAGTTGTGGGAAAGCCCAGACAAGTCGATAACCAAATGCATCAGTGTTCCTATCTGTCTTCACTATCTGTTTTTAACAATAACTAGCGAGTGATGACAGGGAAATGAACAGAGCTGAGTTGCTCAAACTATCACAGACACCAAAGTGTGCCTGCATTTTTGAAGTTGCAACAACTAAAGAAGTTTGTGGTCTGCAAACTCAATCTCTGGAGGGGGTGTTCTACTCACTCTCATGGTGCGTTAGACCATGGGTTAAATTAATGAAAAACATTTTTCATTTCATGGGGTCTTTTGAGTGTTAAAACACTGAGTGAAGGTCAGTTATCACTTAAAGACCAACTTTTACATTTACATTCATATTCACATTCACATTTAGTCATTTGGGAAATGCTGTAATCCAAAGCCACTTGCCAAAGCAAGCGGAAACATCAGTAAACAACAAAACTCAGTGCAGTAAATATAAAGTGTTACATCTACTATTAATAAGTGCAAGGTTGACTTATAAGACAACTGGGGAATGTACCCCAACAGATTTATGTCACAAATGTATGTACATACATACCAAAGTATGGAAAGTCACTCTGACTGACTGGGGGAAGTTTATGCATGGCTGATTTTCATTTACAATCTTGGAAGTTTCGTGCACATCAGACCAACATTTTGCTCTGAGCATCTCTACACATGCAGTCCCAGGGAAGGTATCTGCCACAGAAAACACTGACAGCAGCAGAGCCTGCCACTGGTGTTTTCTTTACACTATTTTTGCACACACAAGACTTACCCTAAATGATAAATATAGCCATGTAATCATACAAGCATTTTGTCCAGGCTCAGGAAAATCAAGTATTCTGCTTTTTTCATTAATCCCCAAATGTTTCTTTCACTCAGGCCCAGAACATATGCTCAGATCTAATACAATTAGAACAGGACCAGCTTTCCAAATAAATCCCATTGAAACGTCGCCCAAGTAATACAGCTTTGGTGCTGTCTTTCATATCACATTAATAGAGGTGCGGCGCAGTGAAACGACGGCATAACTGCTGATTAGAACGGTGTCTTTCCACATGAGCGCGACAGGAAGCACGCGCTGGCAGTTTTCGCTCTGTGCACCGTCGCGTGGGATTGCGGGGATGAACTATTTGCTCCGGATGAAAATTGAGGTAAATCAATTTTCCATTTTCTTTTAGGACTTCACTTCTATCTGGTGTCAAGCTAATGACAGCAGGAACCAGTGGGACAGGAGTCATTCATCAAAGGCGTTTAAAAGCAAACGGCGAGCCAGCTTCTCTCTGACTGCTCATTAGTTCAAACAAAATTACTTCTGAGGAGAGCTGCTTCCAGCTATCATCCTCCGCTTGTACATGGGAGAGGGGAGTGAATGAATGAAGTGCATAAAGACACTAGCACTGCGGTTCAGCATAATGATGATACTTTTCATAATAGGCCTAGCAAACACAAGTACATTCACTCAGTCTGAATGTACCAAAGGAGTGATTTACAGTAGGTGAGAGGGGGTCAGGTTTTAAATTTAAAAAAGAGACTCTGAGCTCTTTATACCGTCTTGAGAAAACCACGTACGCACTGGTGACAGGCTTAAAGAAAAAGCAGTATAAATGAAAAGTGAAGGCACAGTGGTTCATCACTGAATTAAAAAGATGTGGATCGTTTACTCTTCACAGTCTCCAGATTTAACCCTCCTGTTATGTTGCAGGTCAAATTGACCCATTTTAAAGTTTAAAAATCTTAAAAAAAAAAAAAAATAGTTAAAAGTATTTTTTCAGCATGAAACTTCTGCTTGGCTTAATTAGTGTAAACAATATATAAAATGAAAATGATTCAACTATCTATCTATCTATCTATCTATCTATCTATCTATCTATCTATCTATCTATCTATCTATCTATCTATCTATCTATCTATCTATCTATCTATCTATCTATCTATCTATCTATCTATCTCACACACACACACATATAAACACACCCTCTCCCCATTTTCTTCGGAGAGGGTGGGTGCAGGTGTTGTTATGACTTGACGGAAACCTTTTCTGTTCCTGTGGGTAAACTCCACCCACACTGAGTGGACACTCAGCAGTGGGGGGCAAAACATATCAACATTCTTTGGAGGTCAGTACAGAAAATCATTCTCCAAATGACTGCTGTAGAAGACAGATGGGTTTTGGGCAGGAAGTGGAAGGAGGTGGATAAAATGCATTTACATGCATATGAGTAAAAAAAAAAAAAAAGTCTGAAAATGTGAAATAATATATCAAAATGGGGGTGCTGGTGGTGGAGATGGTGTTCTGGTGGGTGAGTGATCACAGAGCACATCCCATATGGGTGCTGGTCCTTGTGCAGGAGATCACTGGTTTGACTCCTGACTATTACCATCATGTACTGCCTGGATGTTTCCCCATTCTCTCTGCCCGTTTCCTGTCATACCTCAAATGGCCTATCTAATAATGCAAAAATGCCCCAAAAAACAACTTAAAAAAATAAATAAATGGAAAAATGTTACATAAAATCCTTGTAATGTAAAACTATTTTAATTTATATGTAGGTCTTTCCAATGTACATTATAAAAGTTTTAACATCTTTCTTTTCTAGAACATGCTCATCTACAGGTTGCTGCAAAGTCTGGTAGATCTAAACCTTTACTTTATCTTTATTTTTGGTGTATTTTTAGTGGATTCTTCCAACTACTCATGGACATTTCTGTGGAGGGAAGAGTTTTTTCAAGAGAAGAGCTTTTTTCATTGAAACAGAATCAATCTGGAGTCTATCACCCTATTCCAGCAGAGATAAGGAGGTGTTTTCGTGGTTGCAGTGCTTGTGCAAAGTTGAAGGCCAGGAAATGGAGAAACAAGCCAGTTCTGCCATCAGTCATCATGGGAAATGTCAACTCTCTGGCCAAAAAACTGATGAACTGGAGATATTGGTTAAGACTCAGAAAGTGTACCGTGAGGTCAGCCTGATGTGTTTGACTGAAACCTGGTTGAATCAAAACATCCATTGTGGATCTACCTGGCTTCACTAAGACTGGACAGAGATGCTAAGGCAAGTGGCAAGAAAAAAGGAGGAGGACTGGCCTTATTTGTGAACCAGAGATGGTGTAATCCTGCACATATCACTGTCAAGGAGAAGATGTGTTGTCCAGACATTATTGGCTTATTGAATTATTGGCTGTTGGAATGCGACCATACTATGTGCCAAGAGAATTTAGTCATATCATAACAATATATGTGTACATCCCTCCAAAGGCAACTGCTGAAGTTACATATGAGATACTACATGAGATCGTTGATAGGATACTGTCATGGTCTGTGTCTTTTGGTCCGTTTAGTTCCTGTTTCCTGTTTTATTTTGAAGTTCGGTGTCTTGTCTTCCTGTGTGCTCCCTGCTCGTTATTACCCCAATGTGTTTCAGCTGTGTGATTGCACCACCTGTGTCTTCCCTTGTGTATTTAGCCTCAGTGTCTCCCTTTGTCTTTGTTGAATCGTCTGCGTTGTTACCTGTGGTCCTGCGTTTGTACCTTGTCCTCCAGTGGAGTTTTTTCCATGAATAATAAATAGCCTTTGTCCCACCACCAACTTGGTTCACTGTCTGCATTTGGGTCCAGTCCTCCACACAATCCTGACAGATACAGACTAAACATCCTGAGGCACTTATAATAATATCAGGAGACTTCAACCATGTTACCTTCTCCTTCCACCTGACCAGCAAGATAAACTCTGTCTCATGAAAACGGTAACATGCTCAGCAGTTATAAGGTTTTTCATTTGTGCCTTTGATAATGCTAGCCGTCGCCAGTGTTAACTGAATTGCAGTTAACGGCAGCTGTTAACTGGATTACTGGTACCCGTATGGCCATTAACGGCAATGCATGTGAAGCATGGTGTTTCTTTACTGTTACTGTGTGGCTGTTTCAATCGCCTCATGACACGTTGAAATCAGTTTTACTCGGTCAATAACACTCCTTTATCTGTCTGGTCATCACAACACTCCGTAAACTACAAGCATGTCAGCGCTGAAACTGACCCTCCACGGACATCCACCATCGGCACACAGCTGTCTGTTGGAAGTGCGAAAGAAAGGAACTCTGATTGGCTAAACCACCTGTGCCTGCTAGAGCTACAGAAAAAGGAGCTGTAAAACAATATTAAGTGGATCACAGGTACTCAAAACCATTGATACATCTTGTTAGGGATATAAACAGTTAAAATAAACCCAGAGAAATGCACAGCATGAGGCCTTTAAGTGTGGTTTAAAAGTAAAACAAGTGGTGGTGTGGTAGGTCGCTTCAGTCCCCCCCGTGCCTCTTCGAGTCACCCTTTTCCCCTTCTTTGTGGCGTCTACCCAGGTGGCCTCTCCCTCCTTCCTACTTCTGGCCAAAATTCCCAATTTCCCCTTTTCGGGAGCAGCTGCCACCAATTTGAGGAGCCAACCCCAACACCACGCCCCCTTCCTGACGTGTATGTCATGTGTAGCCACCACTCTATCATACACCCCACCAGACTGAATCATAACGGTGACAAAGAACAGCTCAAACAGGTGCAATATGAGTTGAAGAAGAGATTGAAGATGGCAAAGAAGATAGAGAAGAATCTACGACACAGCAACATCCCAGAGGTGTGGAGAGAACTCAACACCATCTCTGGCTACAACAAAAAGAAAAGACAGCCAATAGTGGGTGATGTGGAAGAGCAGTTCTTAAACAGGTTTGACATTGAGGCCACATCCCATTCCACTGCCAGTCCTCCTCCTCAACATGTGAGCATCTCCACTGTGGCTCCTTCTTCTCCTCCACAAGTGTGTTTCTCCACCACAGCTCCTCCTCCTCCTCCTCCTCCTACACCTGGGTACATCTCCACTGCTGCAGCCACTCCCCTTCTCACATCTGTTCCTCCACTGTTGTTTGTCACAGAGACAGGGGTGAAGTTGGAGCTTGGGAGACTCTGCTCTGGGAAAGCTGCTGGTATAGACGGTGTGTGTCCAAGGCTGCTTAAAGACTGTGCTGCCCAACTGTGTAAACCTCTCCACAGGATCTTCAACCTGAATCTACAGCTGGGGCGGGTTCTGGCTATGTGGAAAACATCCTGTGTAGTATTTAGTATTTATTTTATGCCCAGCTTTCTATTTCCTAAGGAAGTTCAGATCTCTAAACATCTGTAGTAAAATGCTGCAGATGTTCTATCAGTCTGTGGTGGCAAGTGTTTTATTTGATGCTGTAGTCTGCTGGGGGGGAAGTTTGGGGAAAAAACAGGCAATGAGGCTGGATAAACTTGTTAAGAAGGCTGGCTCTGTGATTGGAGTAAAGATGGACTCTCTGGGGGAAGTGGTGGAGAGATACACAATGAGGATGATGGAGGTCATCCTGAACAACACGGATCATCCACTTCATAACACCTTGATGGATCAAAGAAGCAGCAGTGGTGGACGGCTCCTCTCTCTTCGTAGCAGGACAGAGAGATACAGAAGATCTTTCATACCCACAGCCATCAGGCTTTTTAATTCTTCTGCAAATAGATGAGCTGACAGACAAATGAATTTCCCTTTTGGAATTAATAAAGGAAATTCATATTCGTATTTTTATGAAAAACAAATGGATTTTTCTAACTAAACCATTATCTTTTTACACGAAACATTGATGGAATTGTTAATAATGGAGTTAGTAATGATATATAAACTATGTTTATTGAGATTTTTTGGTTTCTGACTCTTTTGGATAATTAAACATGTGCAGGGTCAAACTGGCCCATTAACATCATTGCTGTTCCTGAGAAACGAACATAACAGGAGGGTTAAACGTAGTTGAGCAGCTGCTGGAGGCCGTGGCCTAGTGTTTTCAGCAGAGGCAGAGTTGACAGTCTGTCAGGGAGCACCGAGGCACCAAGGCCCCTCACTAACACTGACTTTAGATAAAGTGCAGGATAAAATGCTTTTTTTTTATGGGTAGAGAAAACGATGCTGCTTCTTGGAGCCCTCTGAAAAAACAACAACAAAAAACCCATGCACGCCGCTGCAGTTTAGCATCGCGATTATGTAAAATGAGGACTTATGTAAAACTGAGACACAAATTTAAAAAAATTTACAATTTAAAGAGGAATGTTTAAAAGCATGCCGAGCAGGATAGACAAAGATGTTGTGACTGCTGATTCATAGAGCAGGACAAGTTCCAAAAACATTCCACGATGCAAGGTCAATCGAGGGAAGTCATAGAGCACATTTCACACACACACACACGCAGG
>OMNW01034038.1:0-19185 GCA_900303245.1 Selene dorsalis
CACACACATTTACAAGCCTTATATATGTGCATGCTCATGTTCACACACACACACACACACACGCACGCACGCACGCACAGACACAGACACAGGTTACTTGACACTTACTGACAGTATATGTCAGCTGATCATTCTAGGAAGGCCTCAGCAGTAAGAGGAGACAGACAGTGAGCATAATGCACACCGACAAACACACTCACAGCTTATTGGTTGGTCGTACAGACGCGATGGTACATGGTACAGTACAAATGTTCGTCACTCTGAAACATTTTGACTTTTTCCAGAACAGAAAGGCAGACGGCGATGGAGGCACATTTCACTGAATATCACTGTGAGGTTATAAATAAATAAAATCCTCATTTCAACAGTAGTAACACAGACCTAAGTTTTCAGACTGCGCTGCTACTCCACATCTACCCCACACCCTTTCAATAGGCATATACATAGTATTTCAACATACTGTGCAAGCTTGACAGCCTATATCCGTGTCCGCCCCGCTCTCAGAGAGGAGGACCAGGCATGGTGTCATATGGCAAGTTGAATTAAAGCAATGTCAACACATTCACCGTGGCAGGGATGGATTTCAGCAACTCACTGGCCATTTTGTCACTGTCATGGAAGGGCATGCACACATTCTTTCCTCCCCGACCGTTCACCACACGCACACACACAAAGTTACCTCATGCAACCTGCCAACACTGGATATAACACCGAACACCAAGGATTTTGAGTGGTGTTGAATATTTGCAGTCTTCTCTGCAGCAATTTGAGCTCCAGACTGTTTAAAATCGCTTTCCAACAGTGATCACAAAATATGTTTTTTTATTACATTTAAAAGCTGCATTTTTTCCCCTAAGTTTAGAACATAAACAACTGCAGATGAATACAATATTAGCTGTGCAGCCTTTGTCTGTCAATACAACACTGTCTTTTAGCTAAGAATAACCTGCTCTTCAATCAGTTATCAACAAAAGAGTAAAAAGATGCCAAGTGCAAAGGAAAAAGTCTTTCACTTTTGACTTAAAAAATATCAGATTTGACGGATCGGACTGTTTTTCATTACCAGGCAAAAATCTAGGAGGCAGGACCACATGGAGAGCTTGAGGATAATGTTCAAACATCAAATGAACTCCTTCTCAGTGGCGTATTCATCTTGTAAAATGATCGAATAGGCAGAAACATTCAGGACCTGATTGTACTTTCCTCTTGGAGGTTCACACATTTCTATCAGATACGTTCATGAATACAGTGAAGGCATCTGGATGTGAGATTGTGAGATTGAGGACGTGGATGTTATTCACAAGCTCTTATAAAATGTTTAGCTACAGACATACCATAAATTCTGAAATAAACGCCCGGGCTTTTATTTGCTTCAACTGCCGAACTGAAGCAGCTGGTATTTGAGACAGGTGTCTATATGGGACAGGCTTTTAATTCATTTCACACAAATCTTTTGCCCTGCAAAGATGGAAAATATCATCAAATCCATTGTTTTAAAGAGTAAGAATATTACTTATGTAGTGAATTTAACAACACCTGTGCTCTAGCCTTTGGTGCCACTTCAACTGACTGACCCAAGGAGAGAGGTGGAGCATGCGTTCATTTAGAAGAAGTTTAATCGATTAAGCCAATTAAACTTCTGAATGCTATTCAGACTTCAGTAAATGTAGGGAGTCTTCAGAAAGGACCAGATTATTTCCTTCCTCTGAATTGTGGAGAGTCTAACGATCTAATGACATGTAGTGAGTCCATGTTGACAAAAGTTTTAATAGATGGCTATAACAGTGGCACTGAGGGAAAAAGAGCCATTGAAGCACCCTAGAAACTGTTCAAACAGGTGATTTAGTGGGCTTTGAGAGGTTTTGCACACTCACAAGAACTTGCACAGAAAATAGGCCCGGCTTACCTGAGACTGGCCAGAAACGGCCAGTACAGTGGATCGCTGTCTATTTGAGACTTGGCTTTTTGGGGAGGAATTTACGGTATGTCAACTTCCAATGTACAGTAGACACACACAAAAAAAGCCACAAGGCAATAAAATTAAAGAGAGAAAAAAATAATTAAATTGTTATTTCTCTGTAGGACAAAAACATTTTTTTGGTCATCTTAGATAACACATGTATGTTGTGACAGCCGTGGGACTGAGAGGGCTGATATTAATTCCATGGTGTGGTTGCATCCCTTGCATGCAGGCTGCAGTGCTAAGTGTACATATAACCAGGCCAGGTTTAAAAGAGGACATTAGTAAAGTATTTCAGTTTTTAAAGACGTTCTCTTGACCAGAACTTGTGAGGTCAGTGATGGTATGAAGTTTGACACATGACCAACTTTCAGTGGGTTTGGAGTAGGAGTTTGGATATTTCAACAATGCCAAGTTGAGTCCTCAGCCAAAAGCTCCTTTCCTCAAGCCTCAGCTTTCTGATAAGCTTATTCCACTTGTCAGACAGACCTGAATTATATTTTGTATTACTGACGCCTTCAAAGCACAAACTCTACCATTTGGGCCAAAAATATCTCTGTCAAAGGAGATGATTGAAAATGTCAGAGGATGACGCCTTGTGACAGTGACAGTAGCTCTGGGGTATTTATATTGCTCCGGTGGAACAAAGCTAGTGCTTTGTGGCAAAGAGAAGTTAGTAAGTGTGTGTTTGTCTGTGGGTGGTATCTGCATGTGCTGATGTTTTGATCAGCATTCATGTGCCATATTGGTTTGTTTTTATGTTAGTTATGCATTATGTTTATATCTCTTGTTCTGTAATACATGCAGTAGGTGGTTCTGGAGCATGAAAACTCTGCACAAGATCTATAAAGATTCAGGTGTTAAGTCACACCCTGTTGTCAAGCTTGTCTTTGTCACCCTCTCCCTAATCCATCATCCAACTGCTGCTTCAAGGAGGGAACACAAGACTCTAAACTGCCACAAACACGAACTGCCTCATCTTAAAACAAACTTGTCATCAGGAGACAATCCAAATGGTTGTTTTAATTGGCAAGCAAGGAACCAAGAGGCACAAATGGCAGGTGGGAAAAATATGAAACCCATTTGATAAACACTGCTGTTTGGTTGTTTGTACTAGCTCCCTCACTTCCTCTACACACACACACACACACACACACCAGAAACACATACGCTGCACCTCCCTGCACCTCTTCTCATCCCTTCCTCATGCATCCGAAGCACTTTGCAGCTTGTTAGTGGGACAGGATGCTTGGTGCAGTGCCCCAGAGGCAGTGGCGTGAAGGTGACATCTATCACTTAGAGCGGTGGTGTGCTATAAATACCATCGCCGGGCTCCCTGTGGTCCCGCCTTGTGACAGCTATAGCTTGGAGTGGGAGGGAAGCAGCTGACGTGGGAGGTGGGTGGCTGAGAGGAGGGGAGGAGAGTTGAGAGGCAAGATTTAACGCTAAAAGTGTCTGAGGTGGCTTGAGAGGTGTGTGTGTGTGTGTCTGTGTGCGTGTGTCTGTCACTAATATCTTAATTATACAAACGCAAAGCAGAACAGCGGATACACATATAGGAAAAGATAGATATATTAAACAACTCACTGTGTGTGTTCTGCTACACAACATCCTGCTTGCATTGAGATCAAATTTTACAGTGTAAAACGGCCATGACACAGAATGAAGCATATCCCCAGCCAGTGTTATTAGCAGGTGGAGAGTTTGCCAAGTTTCACAATACAAACAAATTATAATTTTCTGTTTAGTGAAGGATGTCAGGCGTATTGTCCAAATAAATGCTGTCTGAAGTACTGAAGGACAACGGAACCTGCAGTTCAGTGTTTGAAAAGCACATCTTCGGTTGAACAAAGAGGAATTAAGAGCCAGTTCAGGTTCTGATTCATGTCCATATTCAGACACCAGGGACTAGAAAGCGGACATCTAGGATTTTCCTGTGTTCTTGTTTGGTCATTTTGTCTTTTACAGTGAAAAATTATTTTAACCCACTCAAACAGAAACTTGTTTTCTATACTGAGAAGTGGGAATGAACGATGGTGGAGAGAAGTGACACTGTAGTGCATGCATATGATAAAAGAAGACTGTAACTGCAAAAATAAAGCCTGCACACAAAGGCAAAGGGAGGGAGGTGACTGTATGTGATCGTATATTTTGTTATTATGGACCTGCTGCAATCAACAGGACTCATAAACCACAAAGAATCTACCTTACACGTTGCATTAAATCGTGTGATTTCAGGAGATTACTCTGTGTAGTTGCTTGTTATGCTCCATTTGTTGTATTAAAGGTACTTTAAGGGAAACAGAAAGCTGCGATTGTATTTCTATTTTATTTCAAGGGTCGTCCAGCTTAACAACGATTGTCATCTTTTCATCAGGCAAGCCAGTAGTGAATAGGCAGGCATTTCCTAAATCAATAAACCAAAAGAGTTACATGTACAAACCTGCCTCACCGTCCTCCCATCTTTTCTCTATACCTCCTGTGAGCACAATAATCATCTGTCAGCAGCTGGAAATCACTCACAGGTTTTTTTTGCACAGTGTCACAGTGAGGTGTGAAACTTGTATTTATGTTATGATGTATTAGATTCTTTGCAGATCATCCTAAAAGACGTAGCTTGTCTGGATCACACTTGAGACAATTTGCAACATAGGTGTGAGAACAGACTGATCACCTCTTTTTTAATTTTAAATTACATTTCTCTAACTTTACATGAAAGCACAAGAGACCTGAAGATCATTTGCACCTATACACAATATTTAGAGTTGCTCTTTGTTATTTAGAGTTGTTTTTTCTGAATATGCACTGAAAAGGGAATCCTGGTGTACATTAGCATCAACATTGTTAAAGGGTTTAAGGAGGATCTATGCAAGATCTTTACCTTAATTACACAACTTTGGAGTAACTGTGATGATAAATGATTTGTTACAGGGAAAATGGAGGCTCTCTGCCTTCCCTCTAGCGTCTCTTGGCCAAAAACCAACCTCAGCACCTTCGACCCAGTGTCCCAGATCTCCTCTCGTGAGAAACATGGACTGCTTTACGGCACTACGACACAAACACGCCCGGTAATCCATACTCTCTTGTTAACATAACCCACCTCGGTAGACATCGCTCCATGAATTGCCTTCTTGCCAGCTTCATTAAAAAGCAAATGCACATGCCCAGGGGGGGAGGGAGGAGGGTTAGCTGTGAGTTTTCACAACAGTGAAAATATGCACTCCGAAACTCTAGGGGGAGCTCTGTAGAGAAAAAAAGCGACCAAACCAGCGAAAAGGTGACAGGACTTGCATAGTTGCCCTTTAAAAGTGTTCAATCAAGATCAGAATTTCCAATTTGTTACAAAAACATATGCAATCTTGACAGCCTAACAAAATGTATTTTATTACAACAGAGAAAAAATATTTTCCTCTCGTTTGACGAGTCATGTGTGAGTCTGTCTCTGTCACAGTGGGATACACAATGCTTCCATCTTGTTTAAGGTCCATGTTGGCATCTTGCTCCAAAGCCAGTTTACAAACTGAAAAGTATACCTCAAAAAACTATAGTGGCAAGTGACATACATAGCTCTGTTTTGTGATCAGGAAGAGTGCACAACAAATGCACTATGAGATGCAGAAACACAAAAAACTAAGCCTTAAGTAGGCTTTAATTAAGTGAAGTTATTTGTCCTGCTACTCCTCTAGAATCTAAAATCCCTCTGGTTAACCTGAGAAACTTTGTGACTTATGAAAAGAGGTTCATAAAATGTTATGACAGCTACATCAGTCGCATGAGGATCAGGCCTTCAGAGTTACTGCAACAACAATTTGGAAAATGACATCTTTTAAAGTTCATAGGCCAAGGTTGGCTGGAGCTCCAACCACAACTCACAAACAGACCAGGGTCATAACAGCACCACAGTCACAGTTTAAAAGAATGTAAGGTGATTTCATAAACTTATCTGATGCAAGGAAATATTTTATTTTTTTATATACTGTAAACTTAACTCATGTTAGAGCAATATGAATATTGAATATTGAAGCCAGGAACACCTGGTAACCACTTAAAAAACATGAGTTCCAATGTTCATAACTCAACCATCTACTGTGGTTGGGTTTTGAATAACATTGGTTTGGCCGACAATGCTGAGCATATAAAGTTGGTGTCTCCACTGTTTTGGCTCAACTTAACTTGAGCGCATGCTGTGAAATTCAGTGGGAGACCAGGTCCAACTGTGGATACCAGACTTGCTTACTGTGTTGTCATGTAAATGCTGGGAAAAGTCTCAGACCTGTGCCTGAAGCCACATCACATTAACACATGCCGTGTGTGTCTATGGTGTGTCTAACTATGGTCGGATTCGGTACTAATAAATACATCATTAGATTTGTATTATGTTTATATATATGCGGGAGTTGCAGCTCACGTTCATGTAGAAATTTCAGGAATAGTTGTTTAAAACATTGCACAAAGATAAATTCACTTTAGCTCTTTTTAACTACACTAACCTAGATCCAGTGAATAACAGGGGAGGTTATTAAATTTTGGTGTTGTTGCTCTGCCAGTTCCTTCTGCTCACTTTGTTTTAGCACTGTGCCAACAGTGTGGGAACACTGGCAGTCCAAAAAGGATTTGATTGACATAACTTTATGAAGATGATCTTTATCTTTTAATTGGAAATGGCTGGTTTTGGCACGCGAGACATACAGATTGTCTGAAATCAATCCACCAAGCTGTGGGTGTGGCAAAAGGATGAACGCATTCCAGTGTAGCACCAGATTGTAGAAATAAATGTAGTAATCAGAATTGTCCCCTTAAATATGCTGACTGTGAGTATCACATCACCATAGAAGATACCAAGATATCACATTTGTTGAGAAAAATAACAGATCAAAAATCTTGGCTTGGCTGCTGTCAATCATTTTGGAGAATCTCAAGTCTTTTTAAGTGTGTTCAGAGTTTTTAAGTGTTAATATGTGCTTCAAATTGAAATAAACCAGTGTGTCCCAATCAGCAAGGAAGGCTGTGCATATCCATCTATTCTAAGAGGTCTAAAAGACCATCTCAGCGTTACCATTAAAACTGAAAAATAAGACAACAGGTAATAAGAAATTATGACAGAACTTTTACAAACCTGTCCATCAAACTGGTTGATAACAAGAAGAAGAAGTTTAATGAAGGAGATTAATAGTGTCTTACAACACTATTAATAACCTACAATAAATTAAATTGGCCAGGCCAGCTAAAATGTCTCATAATAGGTCAGTATCATCTATCATACATCTATTCTCCATTTTAAATGTGCAACGATCCAACTGTGACACGGAACAGATTTTCACATCTGTTTCAGTGGCTTATCCAGACAGCTGAGCCAAACCAGCCTTCTAAAGATCTGTTCTGGGTCCCGTTCAATAATTCATCTGGAGTGCAGAGCTCAGGATGTCACCTCCACTGCTACAGGCTTCTTGGCCTGGCTAGCAGTTTGGTTAGGAGGGCTGCCTTCTGCCATCAGCATGGCTCTGATCAGATTAACAGCTGGGCTGTTTGCCAATGGAGAGGCATGAAGATGGAGAGTCCTGCCTGGCATGGCTCGGGTGTTGCATGGCACATTTAACAAGCTGGAGTGACCACTGATGCACCACATTTAGCATACTGCCATCATAATGACACAAGTGGGGTGTTCCCCGTGCCAGGAGAGGGAGCAGTGCAAGTGGCTCAGGACATCAGTAGTACTTACTTGGTTTCACACTAACGTTAAATGTGGGGAGCACACTGTGCATATAATCATAGTATAATCATAATAACAAATTCCGGAGATATCCAAGTTTCCATCAGACTCTTGCGAGTTCAAAAAAGAAAATTAATTTTAAGAACGAAATGTCAATGGGAACGAAAGCAGCTAACAAGACAGAACGGAGGTAAAACAAGAGTAAGTGACAACAAGGTAAAAAGAAAAGATGGCGAAGAGTGAGTGATGGCGTTAAAAAAGGATGAAGTGGAGAGAAAGAATGAAATGAGAATGTGTTGAGAGTGACGGCAGCCCTCCCACAGCTCTACCTGTGGTGGAACAGATTGGACCCGCTGCAGAGCGTTCTGATTGCCGTGGCGACCAAGCGTCAGCTGACAGATGGCTGCCTCCAAGTGCAGGGCACCAGGCCGTCCATAGCCTCCACTGATTGGAAGTTCACGCACACAGAGCACCCCTGACGCCCACATGCACCGACTGGTGGCCCATGAAGGGAGTGGGAGATTGTAGGACATGGTTGTTTTGATCATGGAAGTGTCAGGCATCTTGACTGTTGCTGTTCCTGTAGACGATGACTGGATCTCTGGGTCATATCCACTCAGACAATAAGGGTGAATACATGGGAAACAGAGGAAAGGAGGATGGACCAATGGAGATTCAGTGTTCGTTAGGGGGGTAGAGATACAAGAAGGGCATTATACAGCGGGCAGCAGATACAGGAGTCAGGGATACCACTACATCAATACACCTACAGAAGAGATAATAAACTCATTTGTATTGCCGTGTATAAGTTTGCCTCAATTTTTGACATTGCTTCATGAGTCTCAAAACATGAAACTGCTTAATTTGGCAAAGACAAACTTTGGTGTTCTTTTTAGAAAGCAACCTGTGATTGGTGGTAAAGTTCCCAGGAGAAGGCATGGAGGGTGTAATGCTTGCAGAAATAGCTGATGACTGCACTACCGTCTTCTAACTGGCCTCACAATAGCTATTCTTGGCTGCCGGAGCTTTATGCTGTTTGTTTTACATGCACATGTAGCATCACTGAAAATATCAAATCCAAAAAGATGAGTCTGATCCAGTGACTGAGATAAACAGCAGCATTTTAGCGAAACATTCATCCTTCTAAGAAACTGCCCAATATGTTATGCAATGTAACTCTACCTTAGATATAAAAATGACTGATATAATGAATCTATTCCAGTGTATTTACTGAAAAGGTGAACAATTAAATCCTAACCGCAGCTGAATCAAACAGGAGTCATGGTGTGTCAGTGCAAAATGTATCTGTATTGTTTTTGGTTGTCCACTCTATTGTCAAATGTTATATGTTGTGTGGTCTTTACATAATCTGTTTTGTTATCATTTAGGCTACCGTGTCAGGGATTAATAAGACGTGAGGTTTGTTAAGGTCAAGTATAATTGAACTAATACTCCATCAGTGAGTCACATAAATTTTAAACCCAGTCTCAAACAACCTTTAATATAAGCTGCATTGTACAACTTGGACCTGCCCCTGTTCAAAACACCCTCCAACAATCCAGTCAGCAAATTCATACAACTGTGAAATAGACAATAATATAGCATATTGCAGCAGCCATTTCCCTACACAATTCACATTCTTTCTGCACCATTTCTCTCTCACACACACACCTACACACACACACACACACCCCATGCGCGTGCACACAGAATCTCCGAGGCAAATAGCTTGCATGTGTCTCAGGGCTCTCCAACACCTCCAGTTGCCATAAATATCTTGTTATGAAAGGCAGGTAATGAAAAGCGCTGCCTTGGTAATCCGTGACGGAAGGCAGTTTCATGCTAGTTTAGCTTCCATCATCTCCCTCGCTCCTTCCATCGCCCAGGTGACACAGGGCCTTGTCTTTGGTACACGCTGTCATCTCTTCCTCTTGGTTTGTCCCTTTGCTGACAAACTTCACAGGTCATCCGTCTGCAGGACCATGTATGTGTGTTCCAAGTGTCTGCTATGTTTGCTTCCATTTCATTTTTTCTTTGATACTGGCAGAGCCTAAAGATGCCAAAGTTTATCAGTCTGTCCATCTGTCCAACACTTTGGTCCATTGATATGAAATTCAGAATGCATATTTTCAGTCTACTTGGGATGTTTCCTACTGAGTTTGGAAATCTTCCAGCCTTTTGAAATCCTAACGAACAATAGATATAAAGAGTAACTGATTTATTTTGGCAGAATTCTACTCTTTGATTTAACTGTGCTATAAAACATGAAGAGTCTGAGGTTTAGCTGCTCAAGCACATAAAGACAGTCCGATGCAGGTGATCGTCCACAGAGGGCATCATGAAACATTTACACCCGAGGACAAAGGGCCACACAAAGCTGACATGTGAAAAACTGTGACATGTAAACCTAATTACTTTGATCTCACATTAATGTTGTGGAGGGAAAACGCTCCTCTTTTCACCTTGTTTCCTTTTCCCCTTGGTGAGTCAGTGAGGGAGTTGGCTCATCACAGAGCGAGCCATTGATCAGGGTGGATTGCTGGAGACAGCAGCTCGGAGCCGCGGCCCTCAGAGGAAGACCCTCTCACACATCCTGGCAGCCCTTCCAACAGAAT
This sequence comes from Selene dorsalis, assembly GCA_900303245.1. NCBI lineage: Eukaryota > Metazoa > Chordata > Actinopteri > Carangiformes > Carangidae > Selene > Selene dorsalis. The sequence goes on from OMNW01034038.1 coordinate 10,286, forward strand.
AGATAATTCCGGAGCAGCAGCTCCCACTTCACCTCCTGCCAACAAATTTACAATTCAAACATGGGCCAAGGTGTTGAAGAGGAACGTTAGAAACACTTTGATTTGTTTTTATAAGAAATTTGATACTGGTCGGATTCACAGAAGTCCCTACAGTCTCTTAAAAGGAATTTAAAATGACTTCTCTCAGGACGCTACTTTTTTCTTCCCTGTTGATTCTTCTTTGTGTCTGTACAAGTTCAAAATCCAACAGTAAGTATAGCAATATGAATGTGGTTTGTATCAGATATCAACAGTCAGTATACTATCGTATTGAATAATCCACCACAGTAAAGAAAAAGTTGTTTTTCTTGTTGAAGTTGAATCTATAATTCTGAACAAAAAACATTGCTGGCAGCTGAAAAACATGAGAATAAAAGATATTCACAGTCAAGTGAAACCTAGATGATTTGACTATGGAGCATAATAACTTCTGGCACATGATTTATCAGGAGTCCTGTGTCCATAGTGTTTTCAGAGAGGATTAACTTTGTTCCACAGGCGAGGGATGAGTTAGTGCTGGGACTCACACCTGCAGTGTGTTATTACTGTCCCTGTGTGACTGGCAGAGAAAAGAGTAATACTGCATAAGCTGCTGTAGATACCAGCAGACTTTTCACACAGCTTTTGCAAAATAATAAATGTTTCTGCACCATTTAATGGTTGTGGGTTACACATGTATATATATATATATGCATACAGTCTTTCTAGACTATGTTTATCTCTTGCCGTGTGCCTCCTGGCCTTCAGGCATGAGAGCTCAGGTTCTACTGCCCTCCCCAAAATTGAAAAGCTCATCAGGAGATAATTCTGGGAGCTGCCACAATGTCAGCTATGTGCCACTGTCACCTTATCTTCCAGGCCTTTTGCGCCCTGCTGCTCCCGTCCATGCCCTGGGGAAGACGGCTTAGTACCCATTCTGGTTACGGCAGCAGAGGAGAGCAGGGCAGCAGAGATCACTCATTTTAATAGGCCTGTCACATCTGTTTTTAGAACCTGTGGAGGTCTCCTGCTGCAGGCCCCTGAATGAAGTGACCCCAAAATGATGTGACAAGCTGCAATGAGCTTGGGGAGGGGAGCTTTAGGGCACAGGAGTAGAGGAGAGGTTTAGAACAACAAGGGAGGGAATTACATCAGAATCATAAAATCTATAACGTTGCATGGACTGTAATTTTTTGTTATTAATAATGAATGATATTTTCCCTTGAAATTCAATAAACTGCTTTTATCAGGTAAATAGATACGGGTAGATTTAGAGTCATGCAACTTTAAACCCACACAAACAATTCAGTTTTGCATTTGATCACAGTGGCATAAATTCTTGCTGTGTCTTGGACAGGAGACTGGCACTACAAGTATCACCCTGACCAATCATTATCTGTGACCCTGCACAAGTTCATAGGTCATCAGGGAGGTGTAACAACAAACTGTCAATCATGGCTGCCGAAGCACTGTGTGTGATGCTAGTGGTCTTTTGCTCAGTCTTATGTTCGCTCTGTCATCCTATTGGTCTATATCAAGGTTCATGTCGTAGGCATCGTTCGTGTCAAACTAGGCAGAGAAATACAAAAAATTCCAACACACCAGACTTTTCGTCAGGGCGTTGTAGAGCCTCCTAGACACAAAATTGCTGGTCTTCACTTATGTTACACTACACATCTGTTTGTCTTTCCCGATGTTCATAATCAGACCGGACACTTGAAATTTGTCAGCCAAAAAAGAATCGTGTGAAAATCTGAGTCTGAATTCGTGTAGTCTGATCCCAGCATAATCCAAATTTTAGAAGGTTTAAAAAACAAACAAAAACAACAAAAAAAAACTGTCACATAAGAAGCCAAAAGTCTTTCAACACTACTGAGAGTCTGGAAATCTGAAGGGAAAAACAGTGACAATGACAGCTTTGGACAGTTTATGATTTAAAATGTAGTATGTACACTGTACATATGTAAACATGTCCCTAAAGTGGTGATGTAACATTATGATAGCAGGGGTGGTATCCACTTCCTTCCCAGTCTTTGGCAGGTAGCCATTATCACTGTCAACGTGAGGTTGACTGATTGTTTTAAAGGCAGCGGAAATAAGATGCCTCTAAAGTTTGGAATAACACACAAGACATTTGAGTAATGCAAAACACCAGTCTTCATTTTCTCAAGTTAGCCGATTTAGCAGCAAAAGCCATTTGTGGTATTGTGTCAATTAGAGTTTTAATGTTCTACTGACAGACTTTTAATGATATTTATTTCAGGGACACACACTGTGAGGGGATTTGATAGAAATAAATGTGATGAGTGGATTTTTTTTTTTTATGTTTTCCATGGAACAATCTTGATTTCTGTCACATTTCATCATAAATAGTTGTTTTTCTCAGCATCTCCTTGTTTTAAAATTCCATCGTAACTTCTTTGTTCTTTGTTTTCCTGACCTCATGTTCTGTAAAGCTTTTCAGGTTATTGTCTGAGTGCGCCCACATGAACCCAAACATCAATAAGGGTGCTCTTATCTATGAAGGGTTAGAGAAAGTGCACACAAACATGTCTATATGGGCATCATGCTCTGAAGCATGCAGAGAGCAACACAATATGTGGCTCAGACAAACAGTCAAGAAGAAACAGGAAGATAATATGAAGAACCCAGGGGATGAGTGAGATGGATTCAAATCAAATTAAATCATCTAATGCCACCATCTGAAATGTTATACTACATCTCTGCTCCATACAACCTGCATTATTTTATGGTGACAACACTTTGATATGAGCAGTACTTTAAAGCCCTTATCCCTGCATAAGGGAAACAAAGGAATAAACATGAAACATGGGAATAAGCTTATCTCTCCAAACACTCCTACACACAGTTTCACTGTGTGTATCAACAAGCCCTCCAGCTAAATATAATGTTATTCTCCATTTCATCCAAAATGAGTGACTGCTTCATTGCCTTCCTGTGTGACTATCACAAAAATGATCAATATGAGTGTCTGCCCCCTTAAAATGTGATTACATATAGACTGAAAAATTATTTCAACATCAGGATAACATCATGATTTTAGATTAAAAGGAGACTGAATTACAATAAATGGAATACAAATAAATCAATAAATAAAACGAACAGTGATCACATGCTTTCTTTACACAATTTTCCAATAACATCAATATGCTTCTTTCTCAAATGTGAATGTTAGTTGTATTAGGGGTGAAAATACTGGTTACATGTTGGCTGAATGCTTAAGTGTGTTACAGTTAAAGGAGAAGTTTTGTTTTTTACAACCTGGACCTTATTTCTAGCATAAAATACATTTGTTTACTCACGTGAACAACTTTGGTGTAACTTGGAGTCCTTCGGAAGATATTTAGATCCACTCGCGATCCGTGTATATCCATATAACGGGAGTTGTTGGGGCAACGATGCAGCGTCTAAATAAGACATTATCTGCTGTGAAACTCCTTCATTTCACCAATATGTTGTTATGAATCACCAGCACTATTCCCCTGTGAGTTCAACGCTCAGAGTTGTGTTGTTATTGTCATCCAGGGTTTTTTACACAGCTTTTCACTGACCTACGACTTCGGCGCTGGCACGGAAGTGACGTCATCGAGGTCTTTAGAGTGGATCTAAATATCTTCCGAAGGACTCCAAGTTACACCAAAGTTGTTCGGGTGAGTAAATAAACGTATTTTATCCTAGAAATAAGGTCCAGGTTGCAAAAAATGGAACTTCTCCTTTAAAAAAGACCAGTAGTGCAGGTGAGGGAGGAAAAGGAAGACAGGAACGTGGCTGCTGTGTTGTGGCATTTCATTTTGTGGATATTCATGTCTACGGATAAATGTCAAAAGCTGTAAACAAGACACAAAAGATCAATAATAACAATACTATCTGTAATGTTTCTGAGGTCATTTACTTTGAAACTATTATGACTCACATAAATACCGGTTGGTGTTGCTGCTGTAAAGACAGTCTAGTGGGAAACACTGATCACTCATGTTAACAAACAAAAGTGCTACATCCTGTTTAAAGCCTAAAGATTTACAACAACAAACTGCTATTTTGCTACTGAAAGACCATTCCGGTTGTTAATGCCAGGAGAGATGGGAGATTGTACTGTTATAACACTCATAATAATAAAGATAATAAAAGTGGATGATACCAGCAGCGGCTTCTATCCAATGTGCTTGAACACCAAACTAAACACATTCCCTCAGCCGTGACACACTTTTGAAAAGATACTTATTTTCTGCTGTGTACTGTACCTTTTGGTGAACAAAGCATTGAAACATAGACACAGAGTGATCCATCATAAGTACAGCACATTCATGTGTGCGTTTACCTGCGCTGACAATCATGAGGGAGGGTGTGTGGTCGGCTTCTTTCAGGGTCAAGCAATCAGCCATCAGATAAAGGCAGCCATTATTTTGGTATCATCCGCTTACAAGTGGCAAAACAACCCTTGTTTAATCATAGAAAACCAAACATGAGGGTGAGGGAGTGACTGCTGATCACTATCTGTATATACCTGAAGCATACACCTGAAGACTGCCTGGAATTTGACAACAATGAGACACATTCCTCGTGTCTCTGGAGCTTTTTTTGTGACATTTTTCAAACTTTTTCTACATGATAAAAAACCAAGTTTAAAGGCACATTGTGTGGAATTGGAATATGTACGGCTTTTAGCGGTAAACTATACGTTCTCTTTTAGTCATTGCTAAATTGCTAATGAACCCTCACTACTCACTAGACAGCCAGCAGATACAGTCATGGAAACAATTATTAGACCACCCTTGTTTTCTTCAATTTCTTGTTCATTTTAATGCAATGGTTATGCAATCAAGTACTAACTCCTCTGTGTATCATGTGACTAACAGACAGAAAAGAAAACATGAAATGCTTAAAAGCACTGTTTTTGGCAGTACAATGCCAAAGCTATTGATGTAAGACCTTATGTGATTTTGGTTCTTATCAAGAAAACCATGGTAAATGATCAGATATCAGCCCTGAAATTAAACTCTTATGAGCTATTTTTGTTGTTATCATTATATTGTCCAAACAAATGTACCTTTATTTGTACCAGGCATTCAAATGAACAAGAAACTGAAGAAATAAAGGTGGTCTGATATTTTTTTCCATGACTGTAGATCAGCGGCAGGTCACATCATACTTGTTTTTCCAGATAAATAAATCAATCTCTTGATCTGTACAACAGTGAAAAATGTCAATGGTGGTGAAAACATTATGTATAATGGAGTATTTGCACCCAATTTCTATGCATTAATGCTCCATTTAAAGAGCAGGTGTACTGCAGTCTCAGAAGGCAAAAAGATCTCATTAGTCATTACTCCAAGGAGTCAGCATGGTGAATCACTTGAATGAATACCTTCTGGGCCAAGATGCTGAAGACGTTCCTGCAAATTGTTCAACACACCTCTGCTGGGTACTGTGACATCCTCTGAGATGAATGCAGCATCCAGATGAGTTCTTATCAGCTTGGTGACAAAGATTATGTTAAACTTTACTGCAGACTGAGACACACAACACAGAGACACACTAATGCTAAAAGTTCATAATTAATATCCATCCTAAAGTAGACAGCTCTAAAAAGAGGCATCTATAACAATGTTTCCAGCAAAGTGACTGGTATCGGTCAGTGCTATACTTGATATAAGTCACTTTAAATAATTTTGTTCTTTGAGGCATCAAGTTGACAAACGCATCCCATTTCTCAGAGCGGTGTGGTGAGTATTGACACGTACATTTACAAGCATTTCACTTGCACTAAGCCATCTAGGTCTCTTCAGTAATATTCTCAAAGCACCATGCAACTTGCAGTCGCTGCATGCTTGTTTTCTTATAATTTGCCCATAAAGGTGCGGTGTACAAGGGTGAGACACCTTCACAGTATCTGAACATGAATGAACCCTGCAAGGCCTTTATAAAGCAGATTAAGTTATTTCACAACCATCTGATAACATTCTTGTTTTGCCTGTTATACACTGGATATGACTTGTACATATCCATGTTTTACAGACGTGGTTTAATGTCATTTTGGTTTTTGTCCTCCCTCTCTTTTTTAGGCATTATTTCTCTGTCTATCCATTTCAAACAGTAAATGATACCTCTTATTCTCAAAAAGAGAATTTCACCCAGTTTTAGCAATCAAAGCCCAGCCTTCATCATTCCCTTGCCAAATCAGTCAAAACATCAACTTAAATATCTTAAGTTGAAATATCTTCAACTTAATGAAACAGCACCACCTATTCAATCGGATTTTACACTCAGCTATTTCAGATGTGACAACTAAGAACAGAAAAAAGACACTTCTTAATCCAAGCTGCACTAATTGCTTTGCCATGTGTACTGTACGAGTCAAACTCGGTTCTCAAACCAAACTCTGGTGACAAGTCTAGGCTTGATATCCTGAGGGCAATCCCATGAGGGTGGTGAAGACACAACAGGTGAGAGGAATTTAAAGACCAAAACGGGAGTTGACCAGTTTGTTTAAAGATTGTAAAATATGGCTTTCATCAAGATTATCACTACGACTACCTTAAAAAACAGAAGAAAGTAATGTTGTGCAACCAAGTTAATGTGAAATTCAGTCACATTTAGAAGTGTGTCCGCTGCCTGTTCTTCTTATAAGAAGTATAAACAGCTCAGACAACATAAGTGCAAAAGAATACGACAGCCCCTGTAGTTTGCTTCAGCTGGGCGGAGAAGAGGAGGATCAGCAGGGCAGGAAGAAGTGGGATGTGACAGCACGAGTGTGGGGCCTTTCCTGCTTTGTGTAACCTGTGGTTACAGCAGTTCTGACATGACAGGAATGAACGTTAGAGCTGGAGCAAACTACATAATTAGCCAGGCATGAGCCGTCAGATTTCAGCAGCCTGACTCTACCTGGCTTTATTGCTTAAATCTTTGTCTCTTCTGCAGGAAAATGTTTCCCGCAAGTAACAAGTGTTGCTGCCTAGGCTTGTCCAACAACCAGCTCCACCTCAAATAAGTATGGAAACTATAGCTATGGAAGTCTCATGTTTAAGTGTTTTAAGTGTGTGTGGTTGGTGAGGTTTCACACATGTTTTAACATTGATGATAAGATCTAACACGAGGAATTCTCATTATTGTTAAACGTGGCAAAAACTGATAAAAACAAGTGGTAATCACAAAACCAGCAAATGACTTTGAGATGATAAATCAAAGTTGTAGGAAAGCACTGATTTACACATTCAGCTGTTAGGGAGCAACATTCACATTCTGTTTCTGCTCACATGATAAATGTTACATTCACTTTGTCTTTTAGCTCTTTAGCTCCTCTATTTAGCCCTTTAGCTGCTAAATGCTGCATAATGTTCACTATCTAACCTCTGTGTGTCTGCTGGTCTGGGTGTTGGTGGGATGGTAGTGTACAGTGGGCTGAAAACAGCTCCCTGCTGCCTTTGAAAATGATGTTATTAAAGTGACAAGAGTGGCAAGACAATAAATCACATGAGCTCAACTTTATGACACTGCAGCAGCAGCAATAACTTTGCTGTGGTGGGCCGCCACTGCAAAATGTATACAAATGAGAGACTGGTATTCCTCAACCGATGTCTTCACACCCTCAGATTTATGCGATGATGCACTTTGGTCCTATATTAACCTGGCCTGCCTCCCGCTAACAGCAATATGCACTGCTTCACGCAGGGAAGGGATAATTTTACAGTGACAAATCAATTCCTTCCACTCCCCGTCAGCTCTCTCCTCCAGACCAACCCTGGTTTTATAAGAGGGATTTCCTATAATCCACAGATATCTGGGTGCCTGCTATCATCACATATTCCACTGAGTCGTCCAAACTCCCATGGTTCTGCATGGCAACCAGGAGATACATTACATTCCCTGATAGTTGCCTAATGATGATGAGCTAAACTAACACATGGTAATCCACATAAAACTTGATACTGCAATCTGAATGACATTTAAATTTCACAGGATTTACACAACAATGTTTTTAAGTTATTTAGTCAAGTAAGGTTCGACTACAAAACATGTTGAACTCTTCTATAAAATATCATGAACTGTGTGCTTTAATTATGGAATCGTCCTGCCATATTTCTGATATCAAGATTTAATTTTCAAAGCTCATATATTTTCCATTCTACTTTTTGCATCTATTACAGGGAGAGCTGTTACGATTCCGGTACCAGTACTGCCCAAAATGCCGGCATCGGCGAGAACTGGAATCCAGGCACCGATCCGATACCACGTGTGAACGTAGTGTGAACACACACTGCAGCTGACCAGCGTGGCCGCCTCACACAGGTGAGAGGCAGCGTTTTTTTTTAATTTTTTTATGGATGTGATCTAGTGGACTGTGAGCCCAAAAGGGCCCACCGGCCACTGGACCTGCACACGAAGCCGGCCGAAGCTTCACTGCACATAGAGTCAGGTAACCCCCAGGGCACCGAGACGGGTCCCGGTGCTCCCGAGGGGGCCTCGCTGCAAACTCAGAGGAGTCGCGGAAAGGTCGGTGTATCGAAGACGGCCAAGCCTCAGGACCCTAAAGCGTGGCTCCAATGTACGCTTCAGCTCCCGAGCCCCTCCCGCTGATTCCCGGCTTTCAGCGGGACCGAGATCCAGGGCTGCGTCTGTCCGCACAGCCGGGATTCCGGGGGTAGCGACCACCGGCCTGCCGCGTCTCCCTGAAGGAGAGCGGAGACGAGTCTGAGACCGAACCGCACCTCTATATACAACCTCGGTTTGGGAGAATGAATGACGTCATTTATGACGCAATAAAGCCACAGGGCGTAGACTTTCAAATGATGCACCCATAGAACTATGGCAACCATGGAATCCTTAGGATGCGCTTTAGAACATGAGCCTATAAGCGTCACATC
>OMNW01034043.1:0-13889 GCA_900303245.1 Selene dorsalis
ATCAGGCAGAGAGCCGCTGCAACAGAAACAAAGGAGCATGTTTTAAAATAAATGTATTTTATTGGTGAAAACCGGCTGATGACGTTTATTGTAAAAATACCAAATATCAGCCATTATGATAATGGGTTGACTCCCAGTCTGAACCCCCTGTCACACCTGTAGGTTGTTTGCTGAGTGCTAAACTACTCTAAGTCCCAGTTTAGGTATGCATTGCCCTGATTCATACATTTAAATGAAACTACTATTAATTTCCATATGTGGAAAGTGTTGGCTTGAGAGTTATGATGTTAGATTGGGATTGTTTCTACAGCCTATATCTGTTTTGACTGTTTTGGTTTTTGGCATTTACGCCAGAGAGGCTACTTATTGGAGATGGATTGTCTTCACAGTAGTGAGGTGTATGAATGTTTCAGCCATTCATTCTTCCCAGGGGTGTTGTGAAATTTAAATGAGTTGAAAATTCATGACTTACCTGGAGAAATGCGTTTCATTGTGCAGGAACCTGATGATCTGTTTGAGACCATCTCCCAGGCCATGCTGAACGCAGTGGACAGGGACGCAGTGTCAGGCATGGGAGTCGTTGTACATGTCATGTAAGTACAGTAATAACATGCAGAGGTGAGGTGGAATGACAGGTTCTCAGTGACTGACAGCCTTTGTTTTCTTTGTCAGTGAGAAAGACAAGATCACCACACGAACCCTGAAGGCCAGGATGGATTAGAGCGTCTGTTTCTCTCTACACTCGACCAACACATTTTGTATAAAAATAATAAACAATGCTTGTTCTTTTTTTCTTATTGATATTGTTCAATAAACTTAGGTTTAAACGGTGAACTTGATTCATGTCTTGTTTAAGAACTTCTATTCTACTTTCCTTTCCGTTTCTGCCTTCAGCAAACCAACATGTATGTGACAAGTGGATTTAAGAGGTGATGGCAGTAGGGTTAGAAGACTCCAGATGAGCTGCCTCTCTTCATGCATCCTTGTTATTACAGAGCTGAAGAGAAGTCAGAGTTTGGGTTTGTTTCACTCAGTTTTCATGGAATGTGTGGAACCAGACTGATGACTCAGTGCAGAGCCATGATCTGTGACACTTTGTCAGAGAGCCTTTAAGTCTTAGTGTCAGTTCAAAAACAACAAAGGGATCCAAAGGCTTCACATTCTCATTCATTTTTCTTGGACTCGGGCTGATCATCTCAAAACACTCATCATCACCCAGAGTAAAACTGTAACTACACAGTCAAAAAAAAGATCACTCAATGATTTTGTCTGTACAGCAAGACAGACATTTAAATATTTTTAAAGCTTCCTTTACAGATTTCAAATCCTTTTTTTTTAAGATTTTTTTTTTTGGGGGGGGGCATTATTGCCTTTAATTGATAGACTGAGGGAATGACAGTCAGAAGGCGATTTCAAATACTTTTATACACGAGAGAGGGGCTAACATAGTTTACCAAGCTGCATTGTGGGAAGTGTAGGAATGTCCTTTGTTTGAGAAGAAGAAATTGAATAGACCTGGGCCGCTGCCTCCTGAGCTCTAAACCGTTTTTAAAAGACTCTTGAATCTTGAAACTATACCACTGTGCCTACCTGAGTGCTCCTACCCAAGTATCTTCTGTGGTGTTGTGGCACCAGGTACCCTCTAATGGGTACCTGGTGCTTTCACCTCCATCTTGTGGTCTTCTGGAGCGTGTAATGCTTCCTCAGTTGTCATGGAGGTGACATCATTGACACATTTTGTATCAAACTTAAAACTACATGAAAAACTGTCTCACTCTAGATGCATCAGCACGTCATATGCATTGTGTTACAGCACAAACTGAAAATAATAATAAACCAAGTCAAACAACAAAAACAAGATAAAACTCCCTTTAATATGCAATGAATCATTTTCAAGTAACCTTTTTTTCTAATGTCTGTTGGTAACAAAACAATACTGTATACAAACACAAAATTGCTACATTAATGTAAACAAGATATAAAAATGATCCTCATGGTAATAAAACAAGTATTTGCTGCAGAATTCCCCTTTTAATGTCATTTTTTTTCTCTTAGACCAACCATCCACCAAGCTCACGGTTAAAATTTCAAAAGTATTCAAAAACAATATGGCAACGTAACATTCAAACACCAATTTTTTTTTCTTTTTTTTCTTTTTTGAAGTCATAACACTCAGATGCTCATTTTCAGTGGTTTGATGTTTCAACTTACTGGTGGAGTCTCATGTACACATCAGCCATGCATTTTTGATATTGCATTCATTTACTTAATACACCATTATATATTAATGTGTTTATCCCGTCAGTCCAATTTATCAGCAGTCCTTTTTTGTAGCTGAGAGAGAAGCCTGATGGCGACTGTCGAAGAGTTTGTCATGCAATCTGACTATTCTGCATCTGTGCGTGTGTTGCTCACATCTGTGTGTGTTTTTGTGTAATAGAAATCATAAGAACAACAACAACGTGAACAGAAACCGAAGAGACTTTACTAACAAACTGTTAACCGCTGAAGCTGACACACTCATTCAAGGCATTAGTGAGACAGTTTCCGTGCTGGCGTGAGGAGTAACAAGATGGCTGAAGGAGGACTGGGGAGCAGATTAAAAAAATAACAATTAAAAAAAAAAAAAGACGGGGAGATTATCGGGGTGTTGTTCCAAATTCAGTGAGGAGCTTCACGAGTCCTCCTTGTGAAGGATGGGAGGACCAGGGAGGAGATGATGGTGTGGTGGTGGTGGTGGTGGTGGTGGTGTGTTTCTGTGGAAGAGTGTAACAGGCTCAGTGCATCCACTCGGCCAGACTGGTCCTGGCTGTGGGAGGATACTGGTCAGTTCTTTTTAAGGAAAGCAGAGAGGCAGGGGGGAGATGAACCTATGCTGAGGTGAGAGAGAAGAGAAGTAAGTGCGTGGCATTTGACTGATCTATGACGGGAAGTGACTAGCTGGACTGAGAGGTGGAGATGAGTCTATGATAAGATGTTGGACATGAACTCGTAGAATCGTTTGGAGTACTGCTCCGGGTTCACTGTTGAGATTTCGGCCCCTGCCTGAGAAGCAACAACAAAAAAGGCAAAATTAGACAACGTAGGAACTTTTCAATTGTTTTTGTGGAATAGAAGGTCAAACGCACTTCCAGGACCTGACACAGATTGAAAAAACCCTGTTGCTCTGTTATATACAGGCCAGCAACAAACTACTGTTTTCATGAAAGATTCATCTGCTGATTCCTTATATTATTTAACATTTACTCATTACATACAGTTTCCTGTCAGTAGAACACTCAGCCTGTGCTGAAATAATGCCAGTGATCCAACAGTCCAACTAATCAATCAGTGTTGTTTATCACAGTGTGTTTTTGCTCTCAACCCAGCAGCCCTGTCAACATGCAAACTACCTTCAAACTGGTGTGGTGCTTTAAAGAGACATTTATGTTGAAAACTGAACATTTACAATATCAGACAAAATCAGATCTATTTATCAATCTTTCAAATGATTAATTTTCTGACAACTGATTTGCACAAAGAAACTGTACTGTAGTATCTGCTGATGAGTGTTCAGTATTTAATGACAAAAGATGTTGTTGAGATGTTTTGATGTAAAAATATGTCATAATAAATGTTAACCAACTCTTCAAAATATGAAAAAACAGTGATTACAAAAAATTTCATTCATTCATTCATCTTCTGTAGCACCAGGGTCCCAGGTGAGCTGGAGCCTACCTCAGCTGACTTGGACAGGTCTGTGCCGGACGTTTTCAAATATATTTTACACCATGTGTTCCCACTACAGAATGTTTCACCAATGATGTTTTCATCTATTATTAGCTCCATGTGCTTCTTCCTTCTCTATGTGAAGCCATAAATGACTGAATCAAGAAGCGGTCAGAACACTCACCCCGTGTTTCACAGTTTTGGCAGCATGTGCAGCTTTTTTCTTAGCATCATAGTGTGTGAGGATGTCAATGATGGCCATGAAGTACACCTCCTTCTTCACAGCACCTGAGCACAGAAACAACACATCACAAGCTTGTACTCTGACCACTGGTAAAAGCTGCTGTTGCTTCTTGGCTTTAGCGCTGTGTGCTGCACTTTTTTCTTCCTATTTGCAGCCTGCAGCTCTGACTGACTGATGGAGTTTTACTGAAGTGAACAGAAGCGATGCCTGGAACTTAAGGGAGAGGTAGCAATAAACAAAAAGGGAAAACCAGTGTCTTGCAAACTTTCCTCCACAGCCTAGTCATCCTGTCATGCTTTATATAAAGCTCCATCTATGGTCACTCTGTCAAATGGATGTCAAAGACAACGCTCACTGTCGTGGCTCTTGATTGCGTAAACGTCCACAGAGGGGTCGAATTCCCCGGGGCCGAAGAACCCTCCACAGTTGAGAGGATTCCCGGGGCTGTCCGGGGGCGTGCCGAAGGAGCCGGTGAGAACGCCTCCGCTCATCCCGTCATTCTCGTACTCCTCCTCCTCCCCCACACCCTCCACGTCCATCTCCTCCTGCTCTGCCCGCTCCACATCATGGATGCCTACCAGGAGACTGTAGTCCATGATCTTCAGGGTGGCCAGGAACTGACATACACACATAAAACATTCAGTCCAGTTCTTTTCTCGCACTAGAAGAAACCTAAGATGCAGATCATCTTGGGTTTCTTCTAGTTATACCTTCATATCATCACATCATATCATCATGACTTGGTTAACATGACAAAATAATCACTTTCAACTTAGTATATCACATACACAATAAAATTTCAAATAACAGTGTTTAAAGTGTGATTATCATAGTAAATATACGTATCATAGTGTAAGAATGATTGACCTGAGGTCATACAGAAGTATAACCTCAGTGTGATTTAACATGACATATGCTGTTACACCCTGGCTGTTGACTATTTACATAATTCCTTTTCTTTAATTTAAGCAGCCATTGGAAAGTGTCTGAATAATTAATTAAGTGATTTTTTTTTCTTTTTAATTGAAATAAAAAATGCAGTGTTTACCTCTACATCCCGTTTTAACTTCTCCAAAAAGTACTTCTTGTTGTCATCTCCTATCTGCAGCTTCTGGCCTTCATTCAGGAAGTCATTGTCTTTAAAAGTGGGGAGTTCTTTAGCCTAAAGAGAGAGACAGTGTCATGGTGTCAGGCAAAGACAGAAACAAAGCACATTCACTGGAGTACTGGACTTCAGTTTATTTCAAAAGTATCTATACTTTCATGTTTTTTGGTAGAGCTTTTGACTCCACTACATTTCTACAATGCACTTTTACTTTGAAGTAGAGCTTTTAGGCAGCCAAATCTTTCTTGTCTGAATTGACTTATTTTCAGAGATGGGAACTGTTCAGAGAAACAACCAATCAACAACTTTTTCAGTCATGTTGTGCTTGCTACATTTTTAATCAGCTCAGTTAGAACTTGGCAGTGGACGAGAGGATGAGGCAAAATGTTCTTCGCTTGTAAACATGGCCATGTTTGAACTTTGATAAATTAAGATTTCTTTTGTTTTACTTCTTTGCTGTCTTTACCATGACTACAGCTCTTCTGCCTTAATAAAAGAAAAAGGAAAAAAGACAACCACATTTTCTGGATTTGGTTGTGTTTATGGCTATTTTATTTGTATTTGTATCCTATTCTATAGTCCTTTTATTCTACAGGTTCTACAGACAGTCAGTGCATTGTTCCGGAGAGTGGAACGATATAACAATGTGTTCACATTAAAAATACATACATTTGAATACCAGAGTGTTGCTTTTTAAGTGTTCTATTTTTTAACCTTAGTAAAAGCCTGACTGAACAATGTTCACTTCTGCTTAAGTAATATTTGGCCAGAGGATCTATACTGTGACTCGAGTAATGGAGCTTTGGACTACGGATGTATTTACTAAGTTGCTTATTAGAGATAGTTGTTGATAGAAGATTTCAGACGATCCCAACTGGTATTTCAGCTCATAACTGTCACATTATAGCCAATACATAGACACAAAGGTCAAGGTCTTTCATAGTCTCCTTGTCTGACTGAGTGGCAAAAGTCTCATCCCAGTAACTGACAGTGAATGACTGTCTTAAACTTAGCTTTTCACAATGTGAGCAGTTCAAAAGTTACAGCTTAAATACATCTGCTTGCTTGTAATTACTTTATTTAGCTGTCATTTGACAAGTTTGCCTCTGGTGTTGAGCTCAGGGTGTTTATTTTTGTTCCATCACGTCAGCAGCCGTTACTGCACAGAAATAAAACGTACCTTCTCCTTGTCGCTGGCCTCCCTTGAGACTGTAGAACCCTGAAAAGAGAGGAAAATAAGAATAAAAATAGAATTAATCGAAAGAGCTCCAAACACATCAGTGGTATTGCTAGCATATTAGGATTTTTTTTTTTTTTAAATCTGTCAGTGTTAGAAAGCTCAGGTTGTTTTCTCCAGAGACTGCCTGGCAGAAGAAAGGCTTGTCCCTTGAAGGAGGTTTTGTAGAGCAGATAAAGAAGTGTACAGTCTGTATGCTGTGTTCCCAATTGCTGGAAACTGTGTACCATAATATTCTTATCTTATTTTATTTTATTTATTTCATAACATTTTTACTGCCAAGATATATTTATAATAAATTGTAAATTTTATTTCCTAATTTTAAGTCACTTGTTTGCCATTTTCTTCGTTCTGATACAAAAACTGAGCAGAGTATTCATAGTTGATTGGTCTTGACTAGAAATTAAAAGGAGACATATTATGCCTATTTTACTGCTTTTACTTAGCATTGTGTCAGTTTTGAACACCTACAGAGTAGTTCTGCATGATTTTCAGCTCCAAAAACTCCTGAGTTGTCTCGTACAGATGTCAAGAAAAATCCTGATTTCAACCGCTATGCAGCCACTTCCTGAAACACTTTGTTTTGGCTGCTGAGTGTGATCTTTGTGGAAGGAAAACAGTATTTTCAGTATAGATGGCGGTTGGGGGCGGGCGTCATGGGCAGATTTGGGAAGATCCCTTGCAGTTTGGACTTTAAAACCTGCCGTCAGGTTTTGCACAGACCTCGCGGTGATCTCGTTACTGAGCGTTCAGAGAGACTGGAAACCATGTGAAATCTTGTTGGTGGATTATGACAGGACCTCTAGAGCTCTAACAACTGCAACTTTGCAGAGGTTCAGCATGGACATATGAAATTATAACATTGTAAGGTTGTTCTAAAACATGGAACAGCATAATATGTCTCCTTTAAATCACCATCCCCTCCTTTTTTTATCTTCAGTCACTGCCTGCATATTTGAGAGGTACATAGGTAGAACATAAATTATGAAACAGGTGATACATCAGTAGGCAAAGGTAATCCATGGTATATCTGAAGCTTTAATCACTTGCAACAACTGCACAACCTCTAACATATATCCTCCCCTTATTTCAGTCCATTCAGATTCCCACCTCCTGAGACATCATATTGTACTGCATACTGCATATTGCAAATGTACAACTAACGTAGATATCCTACCTTCAGGTCATACTTGCGGTGTACAGTGAGGCGATGGCTGAATACGTTTCGGGTCACCACCATGTAGGTCTCCACCCCATCCACTGTTAGCCTGTACATGCCCAGGAACTGAGGGAGCAGTGTGTTGCCATGACACTCCACTATAAACTGAACACAGTCAGGGGAGGAGAACAACAGGACGTGTGGGAGTGAGGAATCAACTGTACAATAATGGACTGGTTTAAACTGGACATAATCCTCCTGACATACATTTATATACATGTGTTAGTTCAGGTTCAGATGAAAGAAATTGATTTTTAATTTCTTTCATAGACGATGTTTAGATATAAAACCACAGACAAAGGGTGGTGTGAGGGTCTCTACCTGGTGATATTTTTTTAGGATGTTGTGCATCTCAGCAATGTCCTCACTGGACACGGTTTTGATTACAAAGCGGTGGTCGTAGCTGGAGAGGAAGCGGTTTCCAAAGCGACCCTGGGAGTCGCTGTTGAGCGGGGCGCTCCTCGTCAGAGAGTTCTGCCAAACACAAGACATCCAGACATATTAGTAGAAATTTCAAACCTCTAAAGAGTTCATTCAACAAGGTTTGTTGTGTCTCTTAGCTCCAAATGTGTCACCTGGTAGTCCTGGTCATCAATGCAGAACCTCTCCCTCAGGTTTCTGAACACCATGGGACAGTACTCTTTGAACTTAAAGCGACTAGGCAGGTTTTCTCTGATGGGGAAGAGACAGGGTCGCACAGTCAGCATGACACAAAGGAGCAAGGCTTGTCATTAAAAATGAGGAAGAGGACTGATTGTTGGCTTCATTTATCTGCTTGGATCATGCACACACAATAACACAGTTTAGAGTTGACACCATACTCATCAATTAATTTACCAAATCCATTTGTTCTAGTTGTTTTACTTAGGTGTTGTCTGCATACATAAAACAGACAACATAAAATAAGTTTATGTGCATACAACATCAATGTGTCAGCACAGCAGATAGCAGAATTACAGGGAACCTGTTTGGTTTTTTTTTTACACCTGAGTCCTGTTCACAATATTGTAGCCATTCTGACCAATGAGCCATTTTAACTTGTACTCATGTCTCTGAATCTCCAGAAAGGAGAAGACAAGTACAAAGTAAACATGACAGTCAAATCAGCTGTGACAGTTACAAGAATAAAAAAACAAAAAAAACAATTCTCTTTATGAAAAAAATGATTGTTGCTGGTTGTTTCTCTTGACTTGCACAGAATGAATTGTAACAGCTGTTAAACTGGTCTGTGAATGTTCACTTTTGAAGCAATTTACAACATAAATGCACAAAAGAGATAAAGCCTAACTGCAATGTTCACTCCTTCAAAAGTCATGGAAACAAACACAGATAGAATGTACTGACAACACAACAGGGCCTGTAAGTGAAACTACATGCAGTTTAATGGACAAATAGCATACAGTGGGCACATACAGTTACTCTACTATTCTCAACCTGGCTGTTTTAAAGAAATCACCATCCTATTTCTACTATCTGTCCACTAATTACCACTATTTTGCAAGGAGGACAATCTGAATCACAAAGCTGCTCAATTAAATTGGCTCTGACAATAATCTGTAACTTTATCTCCTCCTCTGCCACATCCCAAAGATACTGTCATGCTACTGGCTCCAAAACTAGTGACTGTGGAGGTCACTAAAGTTCATTAAAGTCAGAGTTATGATTGTAGTTCCAATTACATTGGAAGAAGCCATTAAAGCTGATAAACTGAGGCCATAAAGGGGTTCACGTGGTCAACAACAATACTCAAAGAGGCTACAGCAGATAACTGATTTGTAATAAGGGACCAAAGTGCTAAGAAAACATCCCGTACCCCATTACACCACCATCACCAGCCTAGACTCTTGAAACAAGGCAGGCTGGGTCAATAGGATCATGCTGTTATAAAATAATAAACTACATTCAGACCCTCCCATCTGCGGCTTCAGCAGAACTCCAGTTACATCAGACCAGGTTAGGTTTTTCCTGGTCTTCAACTGTCTCCACTGCAACCTCAGATTTCTGATCTGAGCTGAGACTGAGTGGAAGCACTTGTTGTCTATTCTGTTGCAGTCCCTCCAACTCCAGCGTGCAGTCTGCTCACCATATAGCAAAGAGATATCTAATTCACCATAGCATTTGCAGACAATCTGCAGACATGCTGCTCAGCGTTCAGGTGTTCCTAATAAAGTGTTCAGTTTATGCATAATGACATAAAAAATAGCTGCATTGTTACTTTAGAAAAGAAAAACCCTGCCAGTGGTTTTGGGAGCGACAGCAGGTGTTTTGAACTCTGCTGTTGGGGTGATTGTTTTGTTGACACTTGGATTACAGATTGCACCTTCGACAGATTGTGCTAAACGGTGTATAAGCTGTGATGTACCTACTTGTTAAATAGGTGGTTGTCCACTTTGATCTTACTGTAGGCTTTAAAGTCATCTGGCATCAGCATTACTGGTACAGGCACATTACTTAACTCGTTAATCTGAGGAAGAGAGGTGAGAAACGGAGAGGTCAGACAGGAGCCAGGAGAACACAGGAAACAGCAGATATACACAAAAACAGATGGTACAGTTATTTACGATTGATAAGAAATCAAAGCAGGTACGCTGACTTTTCAATATGGGCACTGTGAAAATATGTTTAAAGAAACTTAGCTCTAAACATCACATGGTTAAGATCAAACAGAGAGATCTGTATCTGGCTTTTCAAACAGAAAGGATCTGTAACTATCTGTAACACATCTCAATTAGTAAAAACAATATATACTGTCATTTTCATGTGACCTATACACCCCCTGCCAAATCGCTGCGTGTGTTTACCAGCACCAATCATTAACTTTGGGACCAGAGAGCAGGCGGTTAGTTTTTCTTGCTACTGCGGGTAAGTCCCCAGACACTGATCTTATCTGCTGAAAAACGTCCACAGCAAAAGCACGCACTGATGCACTTCAGAAAAATCTCCTTGTACATAATCAAGTCCATAGCCATACAGGGAAAAGTGGGGGGAAAGATCAAAGAGATACCACTGTCACCAGGGAGACAGTTGAGTCAAAAGCCTATGAGGAAACTCAACTAAATAACAAATAAACACACCATGTAAAAGTGTTGCAGGCCTGGAAATACGCCTCTTACCACTGCAACAATTGCTTTGAATAATCATTTGATTCCAAGCTCTCAGTCTGATCCATAACACAAGACTGATTTGTCTTATTTGTGGCCACATACAACAACACATCTCTATACACATTGTTATTTTTGTTGCCAGTCTTAATTGTATAACCTGAAGATAAGTGCAATTAAATTCAATTGATGAAAAAGTGACAAATAACTCTTTAGGCACATGGAAATATTCAGTCATTGTGTTTTAACTTCATGTTTTATGTGAACACATAGTGTTGCTTGAAAACATCAGATTCTGCTTTGTAACAATGTCATTGAATAATGTTAAACTGCTCTCAATGAAGGGTGCCTGCAGACCCCTCCCTTATCCAAAAATGCTGACAGATCTGAGCGGGCACTTATTTTCCAACGTGACATATGAAAACATATAGGAATGGTTTATGTAGGATTTACAGCATCAAACAGGTGGTGTAGTACATCATCTACACACCAAGCTACACTTTGTGGAAGTAAGGTCCCCCAGCATCACAGCTAGGGCACTATTAAAAATGCATACACTTTCTGACTGGAAGAAGAGTGCTTTGATGAGAAGTCTGTTTGATGTCTTGAATCAGCTTCCCGCCCACACCTCAAATCACCAGGCCTGTGTGTGCTGCACCCACACACCCACTGCCAAAGTTCACCCACTGAATACTGGAGATGCTGCAGTGATAACCATATCATTAGCTGCTTCATTATTTTCTTGGTTGTTTGCATTTGGTATTTCATTTAAGAGGCCAGCAAAAGACTTGTGGTGCTTGCCAACATCAGCATTGTTTGATAAAGACACGTACCCATATTTTCCACAATGCAAAATGTGCTGTGGTTGCTGTCAATGTCAGCAGTTTTGAAAATGATTCATCGTTGAGTTACTTTCATCTTTAAGTAAGTTTGTGTCTGTGGCAATTAACCATAACGGGGCTTTAACACCAGCTAAATAGGAATGGCATTAAAAGAATGATCACTTAACCACCCAAATACAACTGATAATACTAATAAATCCCTCACCCCCCACCCAAACACACACACACACACACACACACAGTAATACTCCTTAAGGCAACCTCAAGTAAAGGACTTGGGAACAAATAACAACTTGCTACACTGAAGTAAAAAGTTTCAGTCCTGCATACAGCTCAGTCACAGGCTGCTTGTTTTTCACACATCAATCACCGTGTGGGTGTCTGACAAAACAACTTTAGTTGTATTGCACATTAGGCTAAAACCAAACTGCAAACCCGCTCCATCCATCAGTCTCGAATCTGCCCTTCACTCTGCTTTTCATAGCAATAGGCAGCCTCAGCCAAAAGTGAATGTGATATATTTTCTGCTCTATTTATAGGGAATTGATGTAATGGAATGAACTGCAAGTAAATGAATACAGTCAGTCAGCACAGGAGGTGCAAACGATAGCCCAGAGCAGGTTTATGTGAACAATAGTCTGCGGTTGTGGATCCGAAAATCAGTGTAACCTGCTGCTCCGGTGCCTGTCACACCCCTCCCACTCCATGCGCTCCAGCAGCCGCAGACCAGGACTGCTCCCCACACTCCGCCAACCATGAGTTATGACGGGAGATAGCTGTCGATTAGCTTTAAACAAGACTGGACAACCTGCCGTGAGCATGATCACATTATGGCAATCATGCCAAAGCTGCACAGTATTGATGATCCACGCCTGCTACACGCACGCTGTGGACGCTGCAGACCAGCTAGCTACTGATGACTGAGAGCTGTATGGATGCTCCTGGCTCACCGAGTCAGTCAGCGAGTCCCTGTCCAGACACACTGCTAAACACTGGCAAATATCCACGAAACAGAGAAATTACACGGCGACTGTAAGCTTTAAAGCTGTCCTGACAGTTGAGGGCAGTTGGCTAACAAGCTAGTAGGCTAGCTAAATCAAAACAGCAGCATAAACAAACCGCACACCGGCGACAACAAGACATTTAAGATGTATTTACCGTATGGTTGACACCCCACATTAAAACGCTGAGAATGGGCTCGCTTGCTCGGAATAATTTAACTTTCTGTCCTATAAAATGCTTCTTTTTCGTCTTGGTTTTGCTGGCGCTGACAGGCGCTGCGCTGGTGCAGTTGGATGACATGTCTCAGGGAATTCGGGGTACGCAAGACGGCGCTTACTGTCGTTCAGAGCCTCTACAGACAACAAAAAACCGGAAAGTTACGGGCGTTAAAAATCTATAAGTGCATGGTGCTCGTCGTCCAACTCGCAGCGAGTCTCTGGGTGGGATAACTGTCTCGTTGGGAATCAGCGGTAGAGCATTTTGCGCCGTCACCACCCTTCCTCCTCCCGAGCAGGCCGCGGTGGAGTCCAGAGAGCAGCTAGCCGGCCATCAGGCTACAGCGCAGCCTCTCTCTCTGTGAAACAAGAAGCAGAGGCGGTGAGCATTCAGCCAGCTCCTCCACTGTCCCTGTGACCTCTACAACCCCACACTGCTGTGATGCCGTTTCACTTGCAAGTGAGTAATTCCATCATGATGCGCCTGAGATTGTTGTCAGTCACCACCAACACCGTTCGGTGTGTCCTCAAGATGGCGTCTGTGCTGCACCTTACAGTCAACAGCGCCACCGACAGGCTGCTGGAGGGAGCTACAGGGTTTCCCCACATTGTACCTTGGACCAGAATCCGGATTACACACAGGTCAAGTAGGGTAGATACTTAATCTTTGAAAATTTAAAGGAACAGTATGAAATCTGAAAACCCAGGGTTAGAACCGGCTATCACCATGAAACAGGTTGACAGCTCTAAATAAAAAATCTTGAATAAACAGGAATAAGAATAAGATGAAGAAGAAGAACTTTATTAATCCCCAAAGGGAATTTCAAAGAAGTCTGTAAGATCATCTATTTAACAAAGAATTAAAAAGCCTGATGGCTGTGGGTATAAAAGATCTTCTGTATCTCTCTGTCCTGGTACGAAGAGAGAGGAGCCGTCCACCACTGCTGCTTCTTTGATCCATCAAGGTGTTATGAAGTGATGTGACTTAGCTGTTTATTAATTCTTTACTGAATGCAAAGATTTATCTGTTCCCATCTTTGGTTGCCCGTTGTTCTCCCATGATGCTTGAACTTGTCTTGTCTTGTCGCACTGCTCCACTCTTACTGCCGTTGCATTGTACCTGTGAACTTATTGATTTTCACACAGGTGTCAAATGGAGCAGTCGCCATGGCCAAGACCACCCTGGAGCAGTTGCTGGTGCGTTGTGCCACTCCAC
>OMNW01034046.1:0-21822 GCA_900303245.1 Selene dorsalis
GGTCCACCTATATAGGAGGCTGTTAGGCTGTGATTGGTGTGTGTTCCCACTCCTGCTGCATGTTTTGATCTGTTACAAACTGGCACATTATGCATCGATAAAAGGTACTGACAGTGAATGTTTGTCATTTTCAGGTTTGTGCCATACATTGGAATTGTCACCATTCTCATGAATGATTACCCCAAGTTCAAAGTAAGTTTCTCGGCCTCATCCCAATTGACAATGTTTTCTTGGCTCTACAACTTTAGTGTTTCAAGTGTAACTCTGAATTGTCCCATGTGTTTCCATCTGCAGTATGCTGTCCTCTTCATGTTGGGTCTCTTTGTGTTGGTCCATCGGGAGTGAGACTTCAGGACTCAAGAAAACGTCCAGGAAACCTCAACCATGCCTTTTCGAAACAGAATTAAGTTAGAATTTGTCAAATCCAACTGGCTTTTTTGTACCATTTGTTTGAACATTTTGTAGAAATGTGGATAGGGTGTTTACATTTGAGAAATCCAAGCTTTAAAAATATTTTTGTGAGGGAACTAGGCTAGATTTAGATTGAAGTTGATCTTTATTTGTAATCCTCTGAATGTGAAACAGCATTCTTAAAGGTGAATTAAGTCTTGTTTCTTTCCTGTTAAACCATTGTGTTTGAAAAAAAAAATATGTGAAGTATTTTATGAGAACTGAATATGAATGATATTAAATATGAAATCTGGTTACCATCCACTATGGATTATTTTAACCTTTTTTCTCTGTTACTCTCGACCCCAATTCAGCCAGTCAGATGGTCCCTGCCCTCTTTTTTCCCAGCGTGATAGAGCAGCAGTTATCTGGAAATGTAGAGCATGTGTTGTTGCTGGTTGTTGTAGTTGCATCTTTTTTTATTGTTGATATTAATACACAATATCAGAACTGCTCACATAAAAGTAGTTGTCTTCTGTCCAGTATATGAAGCTGCAAGTTATAAGCAATAAGACTTGTTTTAGAGGAAATTTTCTTTTGTAGCTAAAGATAAAGCTGCATCAAACAAACATGTAAGGCACCACTGAATTGTTTTACAAAAAGATGATCTCATCTGTTTTTCATGTTAAAATGACATGAGTACCAACGGAAGTCAGATTAGGGTTAATTGTACCATAAATCATTTGTTAGCTACGATTGATCCTGTAAATGACATGGGGGTAATGGCTTTTTTGATAACTTCCTTATGTAAAGGTCACTGCAGTGGGCCACAGGCTCTGCCTTAGTTTAAGTGGGCTGAGCTTTTCATGAGTGCAGACATAGTGTGAGCATTAACCTTGTTCTTTACGTAATATGGGGCACTCTGTAGTGTTGTCGCAATCAAGGTGAATCCCACTGAAGCAACACTACCCTATAATCACACAGTAGGAGGGGATTGACATATAATTTTAATATGGATTCACTTGAAACTATCGAGGCACTTGAACTCTGATTGATTGCCTGTGGTTGCAGGTTTTGGTGGGCCTCAAAGACCTTTCCTGTGTTGTCAATTAAGTGGGGCTTTGTACTGCTTTCATTTTCAGCAGTGCCTCATAAAAAAAAAAACACAATATGCTGCATGGTCAAACTTAATTTAGTCTCAGCTGATTATGACTTGAAATGAGTTGCAAGCTTTGATCTGTAAATCACTTTGGTTTGAGACTTAGATGCAAATATCCATCGCATCTTTGAGGGAAAATGCAGTGACAGATCACCCAATCTGTGAACTTGGTGAGAGTGAGGCTGTGGTGGTCAGACTGTGTTAGTCTCTTAATGAGACTGACATTCAGTAGTGCAGAATTCCTGAAATCACAAGTAGGTGTCTGTGTGAATGCCAAAGGTTGTGAAAAGAGCAAGACACAAGCTGCAGCTCCTCCATAAACTTGCAGCTTTAGCACCCTGAAGTGACACAGAGGCCGTCTGTCTTATCGGCTCTAAATTAGCAGTGAGAATCAGCAGGTTCTTGTCCTCAGAGGACTGATGGTGATCACAGCGGCATGCTGCAACTGGCCAAATGTCACGTTGCTCATTGTAAAGGGCCAGGCCTGGCTACCAGAGACAGAGTAAGGTGGGAGGGAGGGACCTGGGCAGTAAATGATTAGCCTATGTGGAGTTGGTCACATGCCCCTGTGTCATTTTGTGGATCAGACCACACATAAAGCACAGCCTCAAAAATATATATTAACAGTTTATGGTTAATTGAGCTTTCAAGAGCTGTGGTATGTAGGTATATTGTACCATTCATGCTTCAGGCCACAAAAGAAATATTCAGCTTTTTTTTTTTTTTTTTTTGCAGGGTCCCTGTACTCGCATGACGTGGGTTACTGGTGCCTCAGAATTTCTGAAAATAAATTCAGAAATCAAATCTGAATAAATCAGTCCCCCTCAGTGAATATATATGTGTATATATTTGCATTTGGCTGGGTCGCTGTTGATCCAGATGGGTGACGAACATGCGCATCTGTCCGGAGCTGAGCAGTTTGCTGCTCTCTGCGTAAAAGACGCACAGCCACAGAGGCGGTCTCGTGAAACCCTGGCAATGAATTAACTGGCTGCGTTCCAATTTACGCAGCAGGCTGAATAAAAAAAAAAAATTACACGCAACGTAAAGAGAGCCCACCCCGGCCAGGAGAGCCTATAAAAAGCAGGATGCGCCTGAGCTACCTCGAACCAACAGGAGACGCTTGGAAACTTTCTCTCAGAAGGGCAGAGCATCATCACTCCGCGTTGAGATGAGAGGGTTTACGCTGAATAATGTTTGCCAGTGTGGCTTATTTACTTACCTTGTTTTGTTTTCCTTTATTTCTTTAACCGCTGCAGTCAGTTTTGATTTGACCGAGCTTAGGAATAAAGTTGCAAAAATCAAAGTGAATCCAAGAGGCAATCTTTGGGCTACAGGTAAGACTCATCTTTTAATCTGGGAGTAAATCCTATCCAGTTGTAGCCTATACATATTTGTAAATGTACAGTAAATTAATAGCTATTTACATTTTCTTTGTGATATAGACTATGTTGATTGTGCACAGGTTGTTTTTTTCTCTTCTCCTCCAGCTTTTAAATTTCAGACCTTAATGAGCGTTTTCTCCGACTTGGCAGGTCACTTCATGGGAAAGAAGAGTGTGATGGATACCCCCATGTTGCCTTCAGCGGAGGGACAAGGCGTTGATGCGCTGGAAGTCACCCTCCCTGGAGAGCAGAACGCCCTCGGGGAGCTTTTCCAAGAGTTTCTGCGGGTGGCGTTGCAAGCTCAGGTCGATCCTCATGAGAGCCGCTCGAAAAATCAGGTGGGGCCACTGGTTTCCAAATATATATATATATTTTTTTTCCTGTCACAAATTGATTTTGCATGATAATTTGACGTCATGGACTCTGTGTTGCAGGAGGCGGACTTGTTGATGAAGATTTTAGGAAACTACATTCAAAGCAGAAAGTGATACAGAAGATGGACATCTGGCATGAACACGGCGTTGAGGTCATTTGACCTGATGGGTTAAAATAAATAAATTAGTCACAGACCACAGTGTCCTGCTCATCATGATTGTAATTTAATGTTACTGTTATACTTAGCCTACAGATCCTGTGCCATTCGCAATACAAGCAAATGTTTTTCTTTTTCATTTTATGATATTTCACATTGTCATGTCGTTAAAAAATATTTCTATTAAATAAAAATTAGGCTATTATTTGCACTGCTGTGATGTGATCTGAATCAACTTGAGCTCATAGAACTGCTTCAATGGAACAATGCATCACCTCACTGTGGCCAATTCATCTAATTGATTCCTCGCATGATAATGGACAAAACAGAAGATATTGGGAAATGACAATGTCAGATAAATGGCTGGAATGAAAACCTTAACTCTGAGTTGCCCCCTCTGTTTTCTCTCCATGGGGATCTACACACAACCTCCACAACCCTTATTTACAGGCCTGACATGATTAAATGATTAAATTGCTTCGGTGCTAAAAGCATGTCTAAAATAACACTTATATAAATCCAAATGTGGGCAGCTTATATAAATCACATTGTCTGGCTAGCTGAATATTTCGACATGAAGCTGATATTGTCTTTTGTACTTGTCCTTTGCATGAAGGGATGATCTGTTCTCTCGATCAATAGTTGTGAAGTGAGATGGACCCAGCTACATTGCCGTAGGCTGAAGCTGTGTGTGTTATAAACAGGTATAGGCCACAGCTATTTCAATATCTCTCCCACAATAACCTAACCTATTGGCTTTATCTCATTTTAAGGTGTGGATTGCACAAAGTAGTGAGAGAGCTAAGGGACGACTTAGTTAGACTGCAATCCACCTTTTAGGTGAGAGTTGAGTCTACACACCTGATGGACCTCACAGTTATGACTAAAGTGACATTGATAAAAAAAAATCAGTTGTCAGTTGTCACATTTGCTAAAGGAATCTGATACAATAAACCCTATCTTGTAACATTTAGACAGGTGTTAAAATGTATGGTCATTCTGGTGGATGCCATTTGTGGTGCCGTGGAACACTGAGAGATGTTCCTATTATTCTGTCAATTCTTCATGTTATATATGTGGTCCCCTAAGTTCATATAACCTCATACTGTTGTATTCATGCATGTGAAATGGGCTGATTCTGCTTTTCTTTGAGTTTCTCAACATGTGAAGGACAGAAAATCATTTCCTTCCCTCCCTGTCACACATTTGAACCGATGGTTATTTTGTCAAACAACAGCATGAAGAACATGGAACTTTCAGGTGCAGAAGATAAGTAGGTTAGTAGGATAATAAATTGGGCTCAACTGAATAAATAAGATTGTTAAAAAAAAAAAGAGTTAAAACTTCCAAAACATAAAAACATACTCGAGAGAGATTTGTTTGGTTCTTTTAGATTAAAAGCACAAACTGTTGGCCTGTAATTATCTTTGCACTGAAATTCAAGACAGTGGATATAATGAGCTGGTGATAACATTTTGTTGTTGCATGGTCTGGATTTGAATCTGAAATATTTATATGACTGACTGTTGCACATTACAGTTCTTTGTTACTAATTAACAACCCCCTCCCTCCTCTGTCTCTCTCTATGTGTGAGTGAATATACATACCCTCTCATGACTTGATATTACAGATCCAAACATGTTGCAAAGTGTTAACTGTTCAGGAAGGTGATGTCTCCACACAATTTGAACGGGGATAAATATCACATGATGTGCATCAAGCTTCCTCCCTCCTGGGGGAATAAGAGATTTCAATTTAGCATCTCTAGCTTTAGGGCTCACGGAAATACTTTGTCCCTTTATGTACACAGACTTACCCAATAATCCCTCTTTCTTTCACAGATGAACAGCTCTGTCAATGTTTGCCAAAGATAAAAACTATTTAAAATTAAATTCTAGGAAAAGAGATTGTTCTTTCTGCACAAGTAGATTTGTATCAGTGTGACAGTGGGGAATGGAGCAAAAAAATGAGAAAGAGAAGAATCTTCGAGATGACTGTGGCAGCAAGAGTTGATAAAAAGTCAATACATAGAAAGATTCCCATACTGTACTGTACATGAAAGTATATCTAACAATCACCAGAGCTTGGAAATACCCAGAATTTGGTAGTCATCAAAGAGGACATTGGGTTCTCTGTGACGTGATTAAAATAATTCAAAGGAAAAGCTAATGTGGCATTAAGACTCTGTATGCTACTGGGAAATGTGAGTAGTTCAGCTATGTTGTGTTGAGTAGCCACGTAACTGTGTGGCTCTTGAGTGAGAAAAGACAACAAAACTAAATGTGATTCAACTTGTGGAACCTGTTACACCAAATGCTGGGGTAATTAAAAACAGATAAAATTATCAGTAACTGCAGATGTCCTCATTTTGAAGAGGTTAATGTGACCTTTAATGCTAATATTTATTTTTATATCAGACGGACTAAGATTAGCCACCTGGCATTTTGATGATGCAGAGTCATGCAAATCATGCTGCGTTAACCTAAACTGCTCTGGTGACAAAATGAACTTTTCTTGCATTAAGAAATAGAAACATGATTTATCGTTTACAATTTGTTCCTTGGACAGTTCTTTTTATTCAGTAATTAAAGCTTTGGTCCCAAATGGGTTTCACGTGTCATGTGAGGGCATTTTAATTTGAACTAGCATAACAGACAGCAGGGCGTCACATTTACTGTAAAAATTATGATATCCTCACTGGGAAACTCAATTTGCATTCATGCACAAATGATTTATGATAATTTATCATTTTTGTCGCTACATTGAACTGTGACCATTTCCAGTCCCCAGTATTGAGCCTGATCTCACTGGAAATCTGCACTCAGTCGTGTGAAGATTAATTAAATGTTTTTAAATCTTGCATAGAAAACAGAATTACTGCGCTGCTGATTTATGCCAAACAGTCAAGTTGCAGTATGTTTTCTCACTCATATGGAGTGAATAAGGGAATTCAATATAAGCTATTTAGTGTCTTTTTGGCACAACTTATTTATAACCTTGAGAGAAACAAACAAACAAAAA
This sequence comes from Selene dorsalis, assembly GCA_900303245.1. Classification (NCBI taxonomy): domain Eukaryota; kingdom Metazoa; phylum Chordata; class Actinopteri; order Carangiformes; family Carangidae; genus Selene; species Selene dorsalis. The sequence continues at coordinate 6,488 of OMNW01034046.1, forward strand.
AAACCAAAATCCTTGTTTTCACCCATGAAAGCTGATTCTGATTAAACACAAACCTGTTGCTGTGATAGGAGACAGTCATCAAAAAAATGTAAAAGTTTCATACTTCATCATTTTATCCTGTCAGACATTTGTGTAAATTCTTTGAGTAATGGCCCAAAACGTGTTTTGTGAAGTCACAGTGACCCTGACCTTTAACCTTTGATTACAAAAATCTAATCACTTCATCCCTGAATCCAAATTTACCTCAGACATCCCTGAGTTTTCACATGAACTTGTCATATGACCTAAAATCATAGGCATATGTCTGTAACAGGGACTTTTGGTGTCCTGTCTTTGTATCTCTACACGTCTGCTTGTTTCTTTGTTTTTTATTGTCCGGTTTTAATAATGACTCAAATTACAGCTATGTGGTGAGCTCAATGTATAATTCACACAGTGGATGAATGTTGTGTCAACAGAAGCAGCCTCAGCCCTCAGCCTGAACACCAAAAGCTGACAGAAACAAATGTGACAAGTTTCAACTCAATAAAACCAATGCTTTGGGCACCAGTCCAAGTCATTACTGAATCCGTGCCCCAAAGGTCCTCATTGTCTATTGAGTAATCTATCTTGACCTCATAGCAGATTCACAGGTCTCATAGGTTTTACGTAGAGACAGATGGACCATATCAAATGTGTCTCTTACATTCATCAATTTTTGCCAAGGACTGCGAGGACGCTGTTTGTACATTATTATTTATTCAAGGCCAAGACTCAGCATATGAAAAATATATGTAGTCAGCAAAAGGATTGTCATATGGTTGCAGGGTGGTCTCAACAACTGTGTGCACTTGATACACACTTCATGCCTGTATAAAGCTAGTAGTCATACACTGCCACCCCCTGGCATGACAACCTTCACTTCACAGCAGTAAAATCTCAGTGTTGATTCCACAACTCTGTGTGTGTGTGTGTGTGTGTGTGTGTGTGTTTTTTTAAATGGACTCACATTGTGTGGTCAGGAGAGGGGTGCTATCTGCAGACAAATGAACCACAATCATCATCCCACCTGAGCTGATGAAGGCTTAAATGTATAAATTCATGTCCAGTTGCAAATGTTATTCCAGAAACATGCAAGTACTAAACAGGCAGTGTTGAAGAGAACAAACTGTGTATTCGTTGTTGCTTATGATGAACGTCCTCTTAATGCTTATATTACAACCTATTACTTTGATTTAGATTCATTTTGATGTGAACAAATGATGACAAATGACATCTTGAGGCATTATAGTGAATTGTCATCTACAGGACGATCATATGAATGACTGTGTAAAACTGAGTGTGATGGGAATGTTGTGATTAATGAACCAGTACATGGTTTCACATTAAATGCAACAGTCGCATTGTGTGTGTTACATTGTTTCAGGGGATCAACGTTCAGATTGCCACCATCGGGCTGTTTGTTTTGAATGATGATGTCATCTAAGCACGTGACCTTTTGGCTGCTGATTGCGGCGTTTTCATTGGTGGAGCCCAGAAGACTGTGCACAACGGGGCAGGACCACCGAAGCCATTTTATTATTATAACAGCGAAGGTGCAAGGTGCATCAATATATTTTGTTTTGTTTACTCACAATTTTTATTTTAATGCTCAAGACACAATGGGGCAGTGTGGAATTACGTCGTCCAAAACCGTCTTGGTTTTTCTCAATCTCATATTTTGGGTAAGAAAACGACCAGATGTTCGAACAATTGTGCAGCATCCCAGTGATGAGCGTTAGCTAGCTAGCAAACTGCGCCAGAGATGCGCTGCGGGCTGCGGTCGAGATAGACGATAGACGAGCTCGTGCCGTCCGTACCCGGGTCATTCACAGACACGGTGTCGCGTTTTGTAATTCACCGAGAGGTTAGTAAAACGGAGCAACAATAATGAGACGGGCGCCAGTAACAGCAGTGTGTCGGTAGCTGCCGCCCACCAGTTGTAGCTATGACGTTATGCGGCAGCTGCCAGGTGCTGTAGCGTCAGCTGAGCGAGGCTGCAGTGCTACATGAAGCTACACCACATCATTGTAGCGACAGAGCAGCACGGTTGGATTAAAACACATGTAATTCCAGTTCATCCTGCATCTGTCTCTCAAACCTGTTATTTTCTGCGTTTCACCTGCCGTTATCCACATCAAGCTAAATAGAGGTTTTTGCAAAAATTGTTGTCCTGTCTTTGTGTGTCACACTGGCATGATCATAGTTACATCCAGTATTGCCAAAACAGTTTCTACAAGGTTATCAATGTCATCCTGAATAAAACCAGCAAAAGAAGTACTTAACAGCTCTATATACACATCATAAGGCACCACCCAGCTGCATTGCTGCACTGAAGAGTTTCTTATGACAGAAAAATAGTTCATCAGTCACTAATAAAAAGAAAAGGAATATTCATCATGACACATAGAAAGTGACACGCGTGATCCCTTGAAGGACGTCCTCTCTGTGTCTCTGACCCCTGCTTCTTTGCTTTTATGTGCAGGCTGCCGCTGGAATTTTATGCTACATTGGAGCCTATGTGTTTATCACATATGATGACTACGACCACTTCTTTGAAGACGTGTACACTTTGATTCCCGCTGTCATAATAATCGCTGTTGGGACCCTTCTCTTCATCATCGGCTTGATTGGCTGCTGTGCAACAATACGTGAAAGCTCCTGTGGTCTGGCAACTGTGAGTGTGCTCTACATGTCTGTCAGTCATGGAACAAATCAAATTAACACCAGACTGGGAATAAATGTTTATTTGACATTGATAATGGGTGTCTGAACAATGTGTCTTTTGTTGTTGTTTCAGTTTGCTGCTATTCTGCTGCTGGTGTTTGTAACAGAGTGTGTGGTGGTGGTGCTGGGCTACATATACAGGGCAAAGGTAAACACACACTAATGGGCTTGCTGTAGTGATTTACTCTGTCCAAATAGATCAGATTTTTAGTTTTTTTGCATCTAAGATTAAAAAAGTATTATTTATCTATGAAAATACAGCCATTGCTGCATTCTGGATTGTGTATTGCAAATCTTTAGAGTGAGAGTGTTGCCTTAAGGCCTACCTTATTAACAGCACCTGTGTAAACGTTTCAGGTAGAAGATGAGGTGAATCACTCCATTCAGAAGGTTTACAATGAGTACAACGGCACCAACACTGATGCTCCCAGCCGTGCTATTGACTATGTACAGAGGCAGGTGAGGAAAAAACATCAACTGTATCAAATCTTATTTTTTTATTTTTAGAAAAAAATTAAATAGCCTTGATGCCTTAATATTTCCAATGCCTTCTCATGTGTATATTGTTTTGATTTATATTTTGTCAGCTTCACTGCTGTGGCATTCACAACTACTCTGACTGGAGGAACACTCGCTGGTTTAAAGAATCCAAGAACAACAGTGTACCGGTCAGCTGCTGTCAGCCCAACATCAGCAACTGCACTGGCACTCTCACTCGACCAGCAGATCTCTACCAAGAGGTAAACACAGCACATATCAGTGTAGAAGTATGAGCCCACAGACTAACACACCTTGTTGCTTTGTGTATTTGTTATGGCCATGAAACTCTTTTAATGTCATTTGTTTCCTGTTGTAGGGTTGTGAAGCTCTTGTGGTGAAGAAGTTAAAGGAGATCATGATGTATGTCATATGGGCTGCATTAACATTTGCATCTATACAGGTAAGGGGGGCAATAAATAACACACTTGAACAGCAGATGCATATAAATCAGTCCAGTTGTTTGACTGTTGATATTTGAGATTTTCTGGAATTAAGGTTTATGATATGTAATCCAATTTATCAAGAAAATTTGACAGTAATCCCAAATCTAAGAGCTAGAGCCTGTTTGAGTATTTCACATCAGTTATGTTGCCTTTCTGCAAAGAAAACACATTTAAGACCTCTTACTACCAGACTGTTCTAAAATCCAGCTAAAATCATGTTTAGCGGGGACATGATTACAGCTGCAGTTATCTCTGTTGGCAGAAAACTGAGCTGATGGCAGCTCTGACCTAATTGTGTCAAAGGATTTCTGGTGTGTGCAACAGTGCAGCATGGTTGCTGCTGACCAGGAAACCCTTGCTTAGGCAGCATGGCCAGTCATTTTATTTTACTATGACTGTGTGAAAAGATCCTGCTCATTGGTTTTAGAGCACCTGCCTCTACAGCGTGATTTTCCATTGTTGCATAGTGACAAAAAGAAACGAGTCCAGGGGATCAGGATGCTGGTTTGTGTAGCTTCAGTGGTCTGTCCAAACACTCCCATTGAATTTGAAAATAACTGATCACGAGCTCCTGCGGTTTGATCACACTCCTGTTTGATTTGCCTTCCAAGGACGAAATGACTTAAGTAAAAGCTTTTCTTTCATTCCTGTGCTGTGTCCTTGAAGATGCTGGGGATGCTCTGTGCCTGCGTGGTGCTGTGCAGGAGGAGTCACGACCCAGCGTATGAGCTGCTGGTCACAACCAACAGCTATGCATGAAGGATGCAGCCAGCCAGCGAAGCACTCAGAAAATCAAAAGGAGCGTCACCGGACATGTCCACAGTAGATTTCAGCTGTAGTTATATAAGCTCAAGCACACCTTGCACAATTCATGATAAAGTAGCGAACACTGATGATGTGGTTTGGGTGGGTGGGGGCTAAAAGACAAAACCAGTTATTTATTGACTTGCATTGTAAGTTACTGTTACTTTATATGTTTGTTTTTTCCCTTATAAATACTGAATTACTTATAAAAGCCAAAGTTGTATATGGCTTATTGACATTTGTGATATTGATGCAGATTTTTCTTGTTTCTTTTAATGGTTGAAATTTGCGCTCATTTCCAGTGAGCATGATGAGAAGTAATTTGGAGCTTCTTTGTTAAATTGTGATTGTGAGCGTGGCATGGAATATAATTCCTTGCACACTTGTTTGCACTATGGCTGGAGCTCTGGAGAAATTTCCTACTGTAGTTGTTAAAATGCAACATCTATGCTAAAAAGAACATGTACACTATTCCTAACATGTGGGCTTTGACCAGACTTTGTGAAAATGGAAAAACTTTTTACCATAGACAGAACAGATTAAGTGTTTTTATCTCTTGTCTTTGCATTTTTGTTGGCAGAGCACCTCTGCCTTTAACCTCCTAAAGCTATGTTTGTCAGAAAGAGTTCTTCATAGTCACAAATATCCAGATTGTGAATGATGTACATTCTGTTTTGGTGCGGATGTCCTCTGAATTTAGCTTCACTAGTGAGCCATTGCTTATATATAAATTGTGAATCAACCTTTTAGTCTCCAGTGCTATTAGTTGGAGTATTATCAGTGTTACCTTAAGACTTGTGTTTGTGTAGATTCAGTTTGATTTATTTCTGTTTAGTTTGCTAGTTATAAACCTGCTATAAAGAAATATGACTTTTATTTTATACATTTTTTTGTGAAATTGGGCTCTGTTTAAATATTTTTGAGCTGTTAAATTGACCCCTAGATATTTAGCTAGTGCTAAAAGTACTCTAAATGAAATTGTGTATAGAGTGGAGAACAGGCAGGGGACAAATAAACTCATACATTTTAACTTGACTGTTTCATTTCCTTTTTATTCACATAGGTACATATGAAAGTAAGAGAAAATTATTTGATAATTCATTAGGCACATGGAAAAAATATGAATATAGTCAGTCGAATCACTGTGACATCATTTGACAGATAGGAATATAGCTTCCTCAGTTACATAAACTCAACTTTTGTATTTTCATCTCCACGATAACTGATCTGCCCAGGTGTCATAGAAAATACCCTTTAAACAGTAGACATCCTACATATAGTACATGACACTCTATTTTTCCCAGCTCACAAACACACACCAAAAATACCAGACACAACCTAACCAGCAAACTGTTCATTTCCACACTGTAAAATCTATCAAAAAAAATTAACAAATTAAAAATACTTACTGTCACTTACAATCTCACAAAGAGGTGGGTGCTCATCAAAGGATGGCCACCATCTGCATACAATTATATTTAAATCAGATACACTCTATTTTCTAACCAACCGAACATAAGTTAATTATCAGTCATTTATGTCAGTGCCATTTTCAGTCCAAATAACTTGCGATAGTTAATGTCACTGTAGACTTCCAGAGAGTCTGCTTTGGTATAGCACTTCTTGTTCTACTAACAGGTGTAACTGATCATTTTTCTTGGTTGTTCAGTCACTACCAAATAAAGGACAAAGAATGACTGATGGAGCAGTGTCAGTGGAAGCCATTCCTGAATCTGAAGGTTATCAAATTTTTAACAACTTGTTCTTTAGTTTGTTCAGTCCCGTCACACTGTCCACACACTAGTGAGGTAGCAGGGTTAAAACCTAAATACTATTAACATAATATGACTAATTCACAATTAATAAATAGTAATCCCACCTCATGTTTCAACAACTTACTTTCCACTAAATGATACATTCAGTGCAGGTTCACGAAATCAGGAAAACTGACAGTTGATTGTAAAAAACATTTTTCCAGGAAGCCAGGCAGAGCAAGTGTGTGTATAAATGAATGTGTTCATGTTCATGTATGTGACTGTTTGACACAAGAGGAATTATTGACTGCTTCTAACTCACAATACACACGGATTTGTTGTGGCTACATGTGTTTTATCATGTGTTTATGCATATTGGAATTTTATTGTTTGTGTATGTGTGTGCTTAGAGTTTTCCCAGATAATTTCCTGGCACCAGTCCGGTCAGGTTGCCCCTCTCTACCGTCCACCAGCCGTCTTCTCCTCTCTCCAAGACTTGAACCATGTCACCTCTGCTCACAGACAACTCATCATCTACCTGACCAGTCAACAAACATGAAAAAGTCAGATGGAGATGAGTAATACAAACAAGCCTGAAATTCTGCATTAAAACCACACAGGGTCATCTGCTTTTGACAAACTTTGTTTCTTGTCCAGTGATTAAATATGTGACCAAATGCTGCAAAAATAATTACCTGTGCAGTATATGTGTAAAGCGCTATGTAGATGTCCTCCTCATCAGCTGGGAATGTTGCCAATGGTGTGCTCTGCAGGAGGCCGAGTATAGGCTCATATCCTGGGTCTGAATTCTCAGGTGACACTAGAGTCATAGCAGACAATTGCAAATGCCAAAGGTTAGCAAATCTTAAAAGATCAAATTATGTTAAACAATACATTTATACTTCATTCAATGAAAATTTACAATATGTTTCCTTATTTATGCTTCCATTTACTGCTATAAAACACTAAATCCCATATAGGGTGCTGTGTTTTGTAAGTATTTACAATAAGATGACACTTTCCATTGGTTTTTATACTTCAGCTTTATGTCGAGATTGAATTGGTGTAATGAATTGTATGAATTCACATCAAAAGCACGTAATTTTAAAACCTTAGGGCCCAGTATTGTGTTTTCTAAAAGGTCAATCCATAAGTGAATAAGTAATCCACAGATCCAGTTGGACAGGAAACCACAGCAAGTAACATAATACTGAAGAATTTATGATGTTGCTCATTTAAAAATACATAAATGTAATGAACCGTGAGATGATGGGAAATGAGGGAGTAACTGTAGTACATACAGTTGCCAACAGATGTCAGTGCTGATTGCGAGTTCTGAGGACTGTCAACGCTGACGTTCACAGAGCTTCCGAGAAGGGCTTGAGAGCTCCTGTGTGACACAAGTCAGATATTATAAAAAGATTTTTTTTGTCTTTAGAGGTGTAACGTTCAACATGTCAAAAGGAACTGAAAATGGGTGTGACACTAATCTTGTATGTACAATTCTTAAAGTTATCTTGTACAGTAACAGTGTGATCTCCCCCTGACGCCTCCTCTTAGGTTATTTGTCTCACACCTCCTCATATCTTGTCCTCCGTCCAAAACAGCTTGGCCATTGCTTTCTTCAGATGCACGTGTCTGGAAGCAGCTCTCAAACACGATGGGCTCTTTGGAAGGAAAAGAAAGTTGTTCATTTGAGAAGTGAGGACAAATCTTGTTCTACAGCATTGCTAAAACAGAAAGGTTATTAGTTGAGTAGCCCTCCAAATCCCATCATTTTGCTGCTGCACTTTTTCTCACTTCTCTTTTCACATTTGTAGTTTTCTCTGAAGGGAAAAGGCTGTGTGAGTGCTGAGTAGCCTCCAAAACTTCCCCATTATGTCAAATGCATGGTGCACCACCATGAGAGCTCACCTGGAGGCCTTGATCCCGTGCCTTTTGTCTTTATGAAGCAATCGTTGTCTGTTGTGATGTCACACTGCTCCAGCTGCTTCCTCACCTCCTCCAAAAACTAAATTTGAAAGGTGAAAGGTGTTTCAGACAAATTATATCCACCAAGTGGCTTTCAAAGAAAGAGTCCACTGCCACACTAGCTATGGGGCTATACGTTAGCACAGTAATGTTTCGAGCCAGATAGTAACTTATGCACATCAGCACTCATGTTTATCAGATATAATGTTTAAAAGTTGAGATTTGCTAATTTGCAGTAACAAAAGTGCTGATATGAAATTGCTTTTAAAATTTGTACATAAGCCTTTGATTAAGCATTCGAACCTGTGTTCAAGCATTAATTCTCAGGTGAACACAGAGGATGCTGAGGAGGAAGTCCTTAACTCATTTATATTGACTGTTAGCTTTGTTAAGGCTAATAACTCATGTTTACATTTCTAATTTTAGATTGTGTATTTTCCTCTTTTGTTTGAAATCATACAAACTGTCCTACAGTAGTACTGCTGTACCTCACGAATGCAGTGATAATTTGCTCAGTACCAATAGGTAATGTCCCATCATGGTAGTGAACAAATGACTATAGTATTCTTACAACGGTGTTACCAGTGTATCTGAAGTGTCAGTATGAAAGTGAGCTCACCTCATCATCTTTGACACACTGCATGGAGAAGTGGTTGCAGTGGTCCCACAGAACACACCTGAGCATCCTGATGCGATCTTCCTCCATTTGCTGAAACACCTGAAAATAACACACACAGCACTGGTCTCTACTGTGACATTCCCTTGTTAATATCAGTAACTTGTGAGCATGCTTAAAACCACAATCATGTGGCAGTCAAGTATAATTGAGCCATTTGTTGTTCATACAGGTGTAACAGGTCATGTACACCAATACAGTATGATACAATACGTTCATTTACTCACCGAACAACTTTGGTGTAACTTGGAGTCCTTCGGAAGATATTTAGATCCACTCGCGATCCACGTACATCCACATAACGGGAGTTGTTGGGGCAACGATGCAGTGTCTAAATAAGACATTATCTGCCGCAGAACACGTCTCATTTCATCTATATGTTGTTATGAATCACCAGCACTATTCCCCCGTGAGTTCGGAGCGGCTCGGAGTTGTTTTGTTATTGTCATCCGGGGTTTTTTTAAACGGCTTTTCACTGACCTATGACTTCGGCAGTGGCACGGAAGTGACGTCATCGAGGTCGCAGGTCAGTGAAAAGCCGTGTAAAAAAAACCCGGGGAATAGTGCCGGTGATTCATAACTACATATCGGTGAAATGAAGGAGTTTCGTGGCAGATAATGTCTTATTTAGACGCTGCATCGTTGCCCTAACAACTCCCGTTATGTGGATATACGTGGATCGCGAGTGGATCTAAACATCTTCCGAAGGACTCCAAGTTACACCAAAGTTGTTCGGGTGAGTAAACGAACGTGTTTTATGCTAGAAATAAGGTCCAGGTTGCAAAAAACGGAACTTCTCCTGTAATGGCTGCAGGGACATGAATGTTTTCTCATCCTTCCCACCTTTTGTGCTAACACTGGTCATACTGTATTGGTGTACGTGACCTGTTACACCTGCATGAACAACAAATGGCTCAATTATACTTGACTGCCACATGATTGTGGTTTTAAGCATGCTCACTGCAACATGAGATATATTTTTATGCTATTTTTACTGGTCAGCAATAAGCAGGTGTCAACAAATTTCGCAGCTAAAGGGGATGTGGTGTGAGGTTTAGTCTGCCTGGTTAGACCTAATTGTAGCTTGAAGCCATGGTAGAGAGCATTGCAGGAAATAGGAATGTTATCTGCAGTACCTCACATGAGCTCTTATGTGTTTCCTCCCAGTCCTGGCGAATGCTTTCTAGCTGAACAATGTTGCTGGAGTACAGCTTCTCTGTGAGAATAATTGTAGATGGTTGGATTTAGAAATGAAACACAGCAATGAAGAGGAGTAAACTTTGCGCAGGTTTGCTTCAGAGTTGATGACTACTCAATGTACAGTGAATCATTTACACAGACGGCTCTCTAAATGTACATCACCAGTTGGAGGCAAATTATGTGAATCAAAAGAAGGACAGATACATGCAGGTTAAAAGAAGAGGAATGTGACTGTGCATACCTGCTTCGGTGGCTGTCTGTCTGCATTGCTTGGCTCTGTGACGTATCTGTGAAACAAATTTTACACAGGAAGTAACACACTTGACCAATTTGATGAAGTCTGATCACAAGCCAGAGAGACTTAAACTTTGCATATGAAAGTGACTATTCACTTATTTAGACAGGGTTATATGGGGAGCCGGAAAAAAGACAATAGATAACACATTTACATACACAGCAACACTTGAACATACTTCAGTTCCTCCTTGCTTGTCGTTGAATTACATCACTGATGGTGCACTTTTGCAGAAAAGAGTTCCCTTTCTACTAGCAAGGAACTTGAAGTGATGGTTGAGTGCTGAATATCAAAATGATCTGCCCTTGTAGATTTGTATATGGATTCCTTTAATTGGGGCAGCAGTTTCTTTAGAAACGTGTCTTTCCATTACTATGGAGACATCATTGATTGTACCTTTTCTGAATTTTTGGATGTTATGTTGGTCTTTTCAGCCCCCTGTTCTGCTTCATCTGCCTCCTTGCATCTCAGCTCATAGTTCTTCTTAGACTGCAGAGAAAGAGAAGCACCAACCCACTGACCGTAAATGACGTGAAATGAGGCATGTACAACATTTCAAACCTTCACAAAGAGGAAGTGTTTGCTTTCTGAGTTTAAAGGAAACCAGCAGTGGCTGTTTCCCTACCTCCATGGTTTTCTTGAAGAAAGAACCTTTTTTCTTCTGAACCTTCTCCATGATGCTTTCAAACTATAATAAGAAACAACAAGGTGAAAATTAAAACATGTATCTTCATGCAATTGCAGTGGTCAGTTGCTGACATACAATGAAAACTTAAAACCAAGTGTCAGTGTTATCAGAGTTAGAAATCCAACCTCATTCAGTGTTCATCTGGGTAACCAAACTTAGCACCTCTCTGTTTGTGTACAATAGTTTGGTTGTTAAGCAACATAAATTTCCCAATACCTTCTTCCTCTGCTCTTTCTGATGTTCTCTGAATGTCTCAATTTTTTTCACCTCCTCTTTCATTATATCAGATAGTTGGATGTGAAAGTTCCCAATGCTCTCGATTTCTGTTGCCAAAAACAATCAAAACAGTAGCTGTTCACATCTGACCACAACTAAGATAAGCAGAAGCAGTAATTAATACTTCGGGTGGATTGATAGAATGACCGAAACAACTTACGTGTTTTTAATTGGTCGAAGGATGCTCTCAAGGTGCTGAAAGGAACATGTGAGATCGGAGATGATTCAGCAACTCAATCCAGGCTGATTATGTTTACATGATAAAAAAACAAACAAAAAGCACCCACTGTTTGTATGTTCACTGGGCCTTTAACAGCTCAGATATGACTTGTGTTTTTTAACCAAAAAGTAGCTTCCTGTTTCTTTCTTTTAAGACACAGTTGGAGTCTCAGTGCAACTTAAATGTGAGACTGCTGATGAAGCAGCTACACCACGTTTGGATTGTACAAAATAGTACCAAGGCCAAATAACTTGCGTTCACTGACAGGAATTGAACAGCGCTTCATTAGTCAGAGAGTCAGCCACACTACAACTGACCTTGCACCCTATTGTTGCAGTAAAAATATCTTTCATTACTGTCGAGCCATTTGTTTCTGTTTTTTGTTTTGTGAGTTCTAGCCGGTGGGGGGAGGAAGCTTGAAGAAAACAGGAAATAGGCAAAAAGTAATGACCCACTATGCACAAATCACTATGCATCTGCAGTAAATAGGTAGGTGGTAGACATACACACATGCACAAGTGGATGCAGCATGCACAGTCTTTCTCTCATTCTTCTTTTCTTAATGTGTCACACAAAAAGAATATCACTTCTGACTGTCACTCACTCACTCTCTCTCTCTCTGTATACATACACACATATATATATATGTGTGTGTGTGTGTGTGTGTGTGTGTGTGTAGATGGATATCACGACAACACCTGACGTCTATTTACCTGATCTCTGAGTGGCCGGTAGCTTTGCGAGCAATAACCACCAGCTCCTTCCCATATTTCTCTTCTGCTAGTGCCCTGTGGAATATGACCAGACAAACATGTCACTCTGAAGCACAGCATTCGTGTTGTAGTGTTTTGTTGTGAAGTCTAAGGTAGTTGTAACATAGCAAAGATGTGTTTCTTTCTGATAAAATGTTCTTCATCTATTGTGATGAACATAAGTGTGACTAATTACATGTGCTGTTGACTCAGATTTCCATAAATATATTTTCCAGGAAGTTCATTTCAAGATCTTCCTGTCCCTGCCTCATATTGTTGCACTATAAACATCTTATGACATTACCAAAATCCCCTGTGAACTAATTTTTTTTAAAGCAATCTGATAAAACACCACAAACACAGACAGGTCATTGTATGGTTGTAAGGATTCCTCATAATCCCCTTGTTTAATGGTCAGCTTTTATTTCAGTTTTTTAAACAACTGCACAATGTCATACCTCATCTTTAAAAGCTCCTCCACATCTTTGCACATTTGCCTTCCATCTCGTAACCTTTGGATCACAGCGTCATACCCAACATGGCAAATAAAATCGGACCCCTGTGTTGGGAAGACATAGACAAACTTAAGAGAAATTATGCAATCAATGTCATTACTCAACAAAAATTTCAGCATTTCCTTGTGTTAATCTTGGAGTCACAGTGTGGTAAAAATGCAGAACTACCCATTAGCAATAGTTGTATATGAAGACACCATACTTACCTCTTATATGTAGGGCGGATAGACATAGTCTTATAAGATCACAATGTGATATTGTCAACCAAATTTTTGTAACATGTTAGATTTGACCTCTACATTGTAATTTCTGTTAAAACGTACTCACATGCACTATGTATAGCTTATGTTACTTGTGAATTGAGATAATATCAACATATGATGTACGACTGTGAAGATACAAGTCTACACAAGTACAGCCACAGCAAAGCATGAGACTATAAGCAGACTTACCCAGAAAGCATCTTTAAACATCAAAGGGGCCATTTCAAGTGTTACTTCCTTGAACTGAATACAAGCTGCTTTCCCCTGAATGAACTTATCGTACAGGACTTGACTTGAAAATGGATTGCTGACCGACAGTTTAGATGAAGTTGCTGAAGGTCCGAGGAAACTTAGTTAAGTAAGCTGTGTTCAAAGCCGTGAGTGGCCCAAGCACCAGTGAGTCATTCTGAATGAGGAAGAGCTTCTGTCCCATGATGTCACTGACCACAGTAAGCTCAGCCCCTGCATGAGTCTTTGTTTCACTATCATTTGATGGATGTGTCTGAAAGTTGGTTAAAAGTTCATCGGACACACAATCAGTTTTGCAGGTCTGCAATGTTGGGTGAAGACAGAACCAGGTTCAGCCTACAGTTTTACATAAGGTTATATGGATCTTATATAATTAGCAATGAGTTTGTTTGTGTGTTTACTCATTTGCATTTGGAGAGGATATTTTTCCTGTTCACACATTGCATTATAGTTTAAGTAAATCAACAAACATGTAACTAAGGCACTTGTTTAGTTTTTTGTTCTGTAATGATGTGCACTGTTTGTCAGACTCAAACGCTTTGTGGTTATGTAGAAAATATGTTCATTCACCAGTTGTTCAGTATATTTTTGTGTCAGCCACAAGAGGGAGACATAGACCTCTCTGAAACACCTCAAACACCACCCAGTCTTCAAGTAGGAGATGTGAACAAACCCTCCCATCAAACATAAAACACCCAAATCTCTGGATCCTATTGAGATGAATACAAATCAGTGCCTTAGGTGTCTCATAGAGGGGAAGACACTGAGACACGTGGATAAGCACCTAAAGGCTTATTATTGATTTTCAAAGTGAGGGGAAGGACAGACTGTGGTGTCTGTCACCACAGATGTGTGAAAATCTTTGGCTCTCTCATCCTGTCGCACACCTAACGACATGTTAAAGGGGCCGTGCAAATCAATAAAGCCAACTGAGAATAATGGAGGTTAGTCTATTTTACTGCTTTGACCTGTTATTTCCATTTTTATCATAAATAACTCTGAGCTTCGATTCTGCATGTGCACCACTACAAAAGTTTGTTGTTTATGTATCTGCTCCATATATACAATAAGTCTAACTTGTTGTGATAAATTTAGGCTGCTGTTTCAACCCGTTTGTAGTTCACTCTGTACTTTCCAACCTTGTGAAATAACCCTAACCCTAAAAGGAAATGTTCATTCTGCTTGACTAAAGTCATGGATTATAGTTTGAGGGTGAAACAATTCAGTTTTCCCACTTGGAAAAAAGTGGACATCCACTAGTTAGAGTGAAGATAATCCTCCCAGGCCGAGGCTTACACGTTTTCACACTGAGATGACTGAGTCTGTGGTGCTTGGCCTCTGCTGTGACCCTGTTTGAGGCCTCTAATGGAGGAACAAGCTCTGGGAATCAGCTGTGCTCCCTGGGTCTGAGCACACTATCACACACCAGGGTTGCAGCACTCACACACACTTGCTCCCCTTCTCTCATTCGTTTTCTCTCCCTCCCTCACACTCCCCTGGAGTGGCAGTTATTGAACTGTGACAAACTAGCCATGTCAGACCAGCCCCCCTACCTGGGGGATTGGCTAAATGACCTTTCCATTACCCAGCCACTGCTGTATTCCCCCTCCACAGATAGAGTTACACACGCAGCCACACAGCCCATTTGCCAGGACTAGTGTCACCGTTACTGCCATTAGCCACTACATCTTTCTGTGCTTTCTTACACAAATCAATTTTATTTTATTTTATTTTATTTTATTTTATTTTATTTTATTTTATTTTATTTTATTTTATTTTATTTTATTTTATTTTAGATAACTTAAACACATACAGTATTTATATTGATTCTATATACTGCACTCAGCAGTGGAGGTCTGGCCCATGTGTGCACGCTGAGTGATAAACATGTGATGCCAGAAGCAGCTTGGACCTGGTTGCTTGGCTTTGTGCACACTATGTGTG